>VMDO01000636.1:194664-218530 GCA_007922755.1 Pedetes capensis | reverse complement strand
TACTTTATATCTCTGAGCTGTAGTTTTCTCCCTCTTAAACATGGGGTTAATCATGACTATTCCTATCTCATGCCTGCAGCCGTAGCCTTGTGGCATCTGATCCCATCAGGTCTCGGAAGCTAAGCAGGGTCGGGCCTGGTTAGTACCTGGATGGGAGACCGCCTGGGAACACCAGAAGCTGTAGGCTTGGGAGAAGGACCTGGCAGCCCCCTCCCAAAAAATCAATCTGCCATTGAAAACCCTATGAACAGCAGCGAAGCACTGACAATAGTGTTTCCCGTGTTGTACAGAGGGTCGCTATGAGTCGGATACCGACTCGACGGCACCTAACAACAACAACATTCCTATCTTAGAGTTGTCTGAATTAAATGAGATGGTATACGTGAAAATATCCAGCACACAGGGAGCATGCAATAAAGATTATTTACTCCCCCCCAAAAAAAATACTCTGAGGATATTTTTTCTTCTTGTGAAGGATGCAGTTTTGTTGAATTATTCTGTGTCTAGTGTCTATTGGAATGCATAGCATATAGTTATAGGGTGGTAAACATTGACTAAATTATTGAATGAATAGAAGGCCACCCATATGTGGATCATTTTGTAAACTTATAAAGCCAGAGAGTTACAGAGCTGGAGATGCTTTCAAAGTAACTTTAACTGGTAAGTGACAGTTTATCTCTTTAGCTATTCAGTCATTTATTCAATCACATATTTTTAATACTTAGAATTTTCCGTGTCCTATAGAGCCAGTGGTAGATAAAATAGCCTCTGTCTCTACCCTCAGGGAACTCGTGAGCCTTTGATGGAGAGAAAGCCTCCATTAGAGAAATGAAAGTGAAGTCTAATTGTTCTTTAACAACAGAGACTGTTTAGTTTTAAGACAATCAAAATTTAGGACAGTAGCTCCCTGTCATATGTCTGTTGAACACTTGAAATGTGTGTGGGGCAATTGAAGAAATGACTTCAGTTTTAGTTCATTTAAATTTAAAAATGAAAGCTCTGTAAAACATATTGTTTCCATGTTGAAGTGATATTTTGAGTGTGTTGGGATGCATAAAAATATTATTAATATTTCATCCATTTCTCATTATAATGTAGATATTACATTTTTTTCCAGAACTAGGGAGTTGAACCGAGGACCTTGCTTATCTAGGCAATTGCTCCCTCAAGCTGTATTGTGCCCTCCTCACCCTCCTCTTTTTTTTTTTTTTTAATGAGACAAGAGTCTTGGGAAGTTGCTTAGGCTCACTCTGTCCTCAAACTTGTATTTGTCCTATCTCAGCCTCCTGAATCTCTGGGATTATATGTGTGCCCCATGGCATGGGGCTTAAAAAATGTTAAATTACATATTTAGCCTGCAATATATTTCTGCTAGATTGCTGATATAGACCAGTGTTTCTCACACTTTAATGTACACATGACTCACCTATTAGGTAATCTTCATAAAATGCAGGTTCTGGTTTACTAGGTCTATGTCGGATCATATAATGCTCTCATTCTCCTACAGTAATGATGCTGTTGGTTCAGATACCATATTTTGAGGAACAAACTGACTAATTTTAAGTCTCCTTGTAAAAGAGTATGACATTGGGATTTGACCTTCTTGAGCTTCATTCCCTTTTTCTGGAACTGAATAGAGTATGGTAAATTCCAAAGTCTCAGTCCAAAAATTAATGTTTCCTTTACTTCACTCCACAAAAGGACTATAACTTCTGCCTCTATGACTTTGTTCAAACAATTCCTGTCCCTTGAAGTGGCATTTTCCACTTTTCTGCCTAAATATTTGTGTTAAAGCCCTGTTCAAATTCTGTCTCCATTGGCCAGTCTTCATTTTCTGAAACCCTAGTATACTACTTCATATTCTTTAATTCCATTAGTATGTTATAAGCTTTTTGCTACATTTTAAATTTAAATCACGTGGTATACTAAGTGAAATATACTTTTAAAAATATTGAACATTTTCATTTCATAATTTTTCCCTACCTAGGTATAAGCCATTGCGACGCAGGGTGATTTGGCTCATCGGTCAGTGGATTTCTGTGAAATTCAAGTCTGACTTAAGACCCATGCTATATGAGGCAATCTGTAATTTGCTTCAAGATCAAGATTTAGTGGTATGTCAACCTACCTAATGAGCATATCAAGAACCCTGAAATTTCTGTAAACTATTTGAAACTTTCTTTCTGAAAAATGACTGCAAAGCAGAAACCAGTTGCTGTTACCTGAGTGGAAAGTATAGAACCTTAGAAAGTAATAGCTCTTAGCAAGGAAAGAAAGGTTTTAGATATAATTTTATTTTAACAGAGTAGATGCTAGAATTTGAAACTGTCTGTTAGTCTGTACCAACTTAGCTGATAACGCCAGAGGTAAAACTTGTGAGAATAAGATTATGTTGTAGAGATATTATTTTCTCGGATAATGTGCTGATACACAAAATATAATTTGAGAGGGCAGGAGCTTGCATAAGCCTGTCTATATTTATCCACTTTGGGATTCAGAGAATCTCAAATAGACCTTTTGAGTATTTCAGGAATTTATTGTTTTTGAATTTAAGGATGGAAGTTTGTGTTCTCTCTCCTCCCCTTCTTTCTTTTGGTCTCCTCCTGCACCCTACGCTTACATGCATTACAGGTTGCCCCGGCTCTACCCTGTTTTCTAGCTTCTCAGTCTTTTCTTTTCCCCTGGCCATCTCCTGTTTACCACTCTGCCTTAATCACATCCTCTCCACATACCTTATGGCAAAATATTTTTCTTCCTGGAAGCACCCACTTGATTAAAGGCTCCTGAAGCAAACTATAGAAAACTGAAAAGGGCAGGTATAAACAGTACTTTTTCTCTTAATTCCTTGCTGCAGGCTAAGGGCAGTATGTATCCTTTTATTTTCACATGTTAATATGCTCTGTAAATTCAATATTAACAAAAAGAGTAAAGAAAGCAATTCAGCTTAATTTTTTTTTTATTAAATACAAATGACGTTTAATAGTTCTAGAATGATTAAAAATTCATAGTGTACTTTCTTTTAGGTCCGAATTGAAACAGCTACAACTCTGAAGTTAAATATCCTTTTAAAAATTTAAAAATATTTTATTGAAAAGAAATTTGTTAACACTTTAAAATTGTTGTTTAGTGAAATTAATTTATAATATAGTTCAAAAATGTAGTTTTTCAGAGATTTATTATATTTGTTTTAGACATATTTTTGTCTTGATAAACCTCATGTGTTAGTGCTCATTATTCCTTAACTACTTTTCACCTGTTGATGATTTTGAATTTAGAACAGATCAGTTTCTACCGGTAAGAATAATTAAGTTTTTTAATAATTTCTACTTGTTTTGAATATAAGTATTGTTTTGTAGCTCAAATGATATGTATGTGTTATTTATTAAAGCCGAATTTAAAAATACATTGAATTATTTTGGAGACATAACTTCCTTGTAACTCTTCTGGTAAACTTTTATTGGTGTCAGGTGTTTGTTTATCTATCTTGTCATCTATTTTCAAGTTGACTGCTAAATTATTTTTTGCTGACAATTCTAAAATATCTAGTTTTTTCATTTTGTTTGTCTATACTTTTATTTCTTACATTATTTCCCTGTATGATTTGTGTAGATATGCCCATATTGTACCCTAGATTGCAGATAACTTAAAGACCAGATACCAAGTCATCCATGTTTTTATGCTTTATTCAGCTACAAGCACCTAGCATAGCTAGTATTCAGTAAGCATGTGTTAAATATGTTAGTAAGATTGGGACAGCCATGTTTGTTCTTAAGAGGAGCAGGTGAGAAGAAAGTAATGTGATAAAATAATCTATCTGTATGTGCTTATTGTGGTTGTCATAGATGGGAAAACTTGTAGAGTGTGATTTTTCTTTAAGAAAATAATCACTAGGTATTTGTGGATGAAAGAAATGTTTTAGAAATTTGCATAAAAATCAACCAAATTTTAAAAAAAGACCAATATCAAAAGATGTAACAGAACCCAAAGACTAACAAAAATAAACCAAATATCTGCGTGAACAAATATTACTTTTATTAAAGTTCCTGTGATTTGTTAGTATGCAACATAATTTTCATAATGTAGAATGTCAAAGCCAGGCATATGCTATTTGTTTTTTATTTTCTAATAAATATTGTGTCGTTCTTTTTGTGTGTGTGCACATGCACGCACATGTGTATGTATGTACTTGCTATTTTTAGTATGTATCTATAAAAATTTATATTTCCCTGGAACATATGTTAAGGGGCACATCAGATAGCTGGCTATTTGAATGCAATAATTGGTATTTTTTTTCTTTAATATATAAATCTTGCATTTTGTTATTGGCAGCACATGTATGTGGAAAAATAGTGACAGGGCAGTATTAACAGCTTAGTTGATAGAATGAAATTTAAAGATACATGGTTTAGACAATCTCCTAAACTGTTCAGTTTGAGTAAGATTCTGAAGTGAGCACATTTAACAGTAATAAAGAAGGGAAGTTACTCTCTTACATATTGGCCACTAGGTTAAATATTGCTAAGGTTTTGGCCATGTGTTTCTCTTTTATTGCTTTAACATTATCATATTTCTTATTTCTGTCTGTATATGTAGAAGTCTTTATGTTTCTTTTCTGAATCTTTTTTTTTCTTTTTTTTTTTTACCAGTATTTGGAGACCATGTTCACACTACTTTTTCAGTTACTGCAGCAAGTGACAGAATGTGACACAAAGATGCACGTTTTGCATGTCCTTTCCTGTGTGATTGAAAGAGTAAACATGCAGGTAATTTTGTTGTCAAACATGAAAATAAATGTCAGAGAGGTGAGTAGAATATGTATAGAATTCATCGATTTATTTGTTTTACTTAAAGTGCTTAAAAGCTAAAGCATTTTTTATTATTTACTCTTTGTTTTTTGCAGTAGTGGAAATACTGGGGGTTGAACTCAGGGCCTCGTACATGCTAGGCAAGTGCTATACCCCTGAGCTGCACATCAATCCCTTTTTTTATTTTTTATTTTGAGACAGGATCTTGCTGAGTTGAACAGGCTGCCTTTGGCCTCAAACTTGCAATCCTTTCCTCAGCCTCCACATGTTGGGATTACAGGCATGCATCACAGCATCAGCTAAAAATTAAATCATTCTAAAAATGCCTCTAACATATAGGTTGTGATTTCAGTTGTTTTGATCAAAATTGACATTTGTATTTAAATTTTTACAAAATGACTAAGGTAATTAAAATTTTAAAAGAAGTGTTTAGATAGAAGTGTTTAGGTAGTAGAATTTTTCATGTCTTAGAAGATCCAGTTTATGCTCAATAATTTTAAAATTCAAAGGGCATAGCCATAGGTGTTGGCTAGCAAATAAAATATTTAGTAATTTACTATTTTTAATTTTTAAAAATTAAATGTTTTACATTCTAGTCTCTATTATGTCCACATTTGGCTTAATATAAAATAATGAGTAAAGTTCTTGCCAGTTATTATTTAGCTGATATTTGTGAAAAATTGATAATTCAAGAAACCACATTATAATTATCCTGTGGCTTTTTATATCCTAATTTACCACTACCTATATCTTTGAAAGGCACAGAAGTAACTCTGTGAGATATTAAGGAAAGATAACTAATTTGGAGTTCCTAGACTTAAGAGTCTACTCTTAGACCTGTTACTTGTAAGTTTTGACACCTCAGTCTTGCTTATTAATTTCAAAGCCTGATGAGAATGTTGTTGTTAGGTGGCATTGAGTTGGTATCCAACTCATAGTGACCCTACATACAACAGGCGAAACACTATTGTCAGTGCTTCTGTGCTATTCATAGGGTTTTCAATGGCAGATTGAATTTTGGGAGTGGGTTACTGGGTCCTTCTCCCAACCCTACAGCTCCTGGTGTTCCCAGGTGATCTCCCATCCAACTACTACCAAGGCCCAGTCGTGCTCAGCTTCTGACATCCAACAGGATTGGAAGCCGCAGTGCTATAGCTGCAGGCCCTTGATGAGAATGTTATTGTTGTTGTTGTTATTGTTGTTAGGTGCCGTCAAGTGGGTATCCAACTTATAGCGACCCTCATAGGGTTTTCAGTGGCTGACTGTTTTCAGGATTGCCTTGGGAGTGGATTGCCAGCCCTTTATCCCATTTTTGTGGTGCTGAGAATTGAACTCAGGACCTCAGAGACTGCAGCGCAGCGCTCTACCAACTGAGCTAAATAAATCCCAGCCCCTTGATGAGAATAGCTACCAATTATTTAGTAATGGTAACATGCTATCTTATATGTTAAGTTCTGTGCATATATTTCTCATTGATTCCTCATAGAAACCTTAGAGTAAAAGTTAGAATTTATTATCTCAAACATTTTAGGACCTGGACATTGTTAAATTTTATACATTTTGGCAGCATTGCTAGTTTCCAGGCTAAATATTACATGATACAAGCATCAGGTTTGAGACACTGTTGATTATTTTGATAGATCTGGGCACTAGTGTCTGAAAGTGGCAATATCTCATAGATTTCTTAGTACTTGGGATTCTTATTACATTGTTGTTGTTAGGTGCCGTCGAGTCGAGTATGACTCAGTGACCCTATGTACAGCAGATCGAAACACTTGCCGATTCTGTGCCAGGCAAAGGATCTTATTTATGTTTAAGCCCATTGTTGCAGACACTGTGTCAATCCATCTGGTGGAAGGTTTTCCTCTTTTGTGTTGACCTACCACTCTCCCAAACATGATGTCCTTCTCCAGGGATTGATGTCTCCTGACTACATGTCCGAAATATGTAAGACACAGTCTGGCCATTCTTGCTTCCAAGGAGCACTCTGGTTGCACTTCTTCTAGGACAGATTTGTTGGTTCTTTTGGCAGTCCATGGTATATTCAATAGACGTCTCCAGCACCACAATTCAAAAGCATCAATTCTTTTTCTGTTTCCTTGTTCAATGTCCAGCTTTCACAACCATGGGTAACCTTGCTCATATCTGAGGTACCAGTGGCATAGCTTTCAGCCTCATGGCAACACACAAGCCCCCACAGTGCAGCAAACTGACAGAAATGTGGGGGCTTATTACGTTAGTTGCATTATTTCATTGATAATGGTTTTTGAACAGCTCTGAGAGTTGGTTATACAGATAGTTAATTGAAACTGTTGTTCTAAACTCATGTCAAGTTTCTCACCTGCTTATTTAGATTGAGTAAGGTCTTTTTTCTTGTGTCTTCATATACAAAATGGGATAGGTAATTCTGATCTCACTTAATATGTAAGATTTCATAAGGATGAAATTGTGTTAAATGTCTTGTATGCTTGAGAGTACAATACATAGCAATAAATTATTTGTTTAAAAAGTTGATTATACAACCAAGATTTGCCCACTTTGTTTTTAAAAAAATTTGTTATTTTTCAGTACTGGGGATTGTTGAACAGGGCTTTTTGCACATGCTAGACAAGTATTCTATAACTGAGTTGCATCCTTAGCCCCTTTTTTATTTTGAGACAGTCTTGCTAAATTGTGTAGGCTGCCCTTGCTGATCCTCTGCCTCAGCTTCACATGTTCTTAGGATTACAGATGTAAGCCAAGGCATCTGACTCAGATTTGCCCATTTTCTGTAGTCTAATTTACATATATCTAGCTAGTGGCAATTTCTCAAAGATTTTTCTTTTCTTGTAGAGATGAATTTTCTTATTTGTCTTTCCCCAAACCTCTGAGTAATCCATTGGTTCCCATAAGTGTGAAATTCTATTTGCTTGGTAAATTTAAAAATTTCTTTAACTTTGTGTTTATACTCATTTTTCATAACACAAAAAGCTTAGGCAGCTCACATGACTATCATCAGCAAGTAACAATATGAGAGTTATGTAGAAGTTCCTTTTTTCAGAACTCATAAGATAGGAAATGGTTACAAAAATATTTTCAGTTATCTGATTCTTTAACTTGTTGAAGAACTCTATTGTTTATGTCCTTCTCACGTATATCCCTCAACTACTTTCCATGCACTAAATTTGATTTTGTCTAATTTTGACATTTCAGTGAAGTCAATATCTTTGTATCATAGTGTGCAATTATTTGAATATTATATTACTGCTACTTTTTGGAAAAAGCATTTGAAAACAACCTACAATTAAATTATTTCAGTGCAAAGAACCTATAAATACACAGATGAAATACACATGTAATCATTAGGTATGTCAAGCAGTTTTTGATTGTGTGCATTTCTGAAGAAAAAGAATAAAATTACAGGGCCTCTAAAATATAAAATATATTCTATTGAAAATTATAACTAAAAGATGAAGTATCATTAGGGATTTATAGTTTTCAAACTCCCTAAAGATAGAACCCTTGTTAAAATGTTTGTTTTACTCTTACCTATTTCATTTGCATGTGTTTCTAGGAATGTGTTATGAATGAAAATGGAGATTTCTCTATATATGAGTTAACTCATAAGACTCTAATACCCATAGTACTCCTCCCTACAAGAACACTTAACATGAGATACATCCTCTTAACAGAATTTAAGTATTTATTATTGTTGACTGTTCCTACAATGTTGTACACCAAGATGAATAATCTTACTAGCTGAATCTTTTTGCTCTTTGCTTAGTAAATTCCCATTTCCTTGTCCCCCTCTCCCCAGGCAACCATCTCACTGTTTGATTCAGTAATTTGACTATTTTTGGTGCCTCATCTAAGTGGAATTATTCAAAATGACTATGTTACTGACATACTTCCTTTAGTGTGTTCTTAAGATTCATCCATGTTGTTGGCATATTGCAGAACTTTTCTTTCTTTTTTCTCTTTCTTTTCTTAACTTTTCTGTTCTCTTTTTTCTTCTTTTTCCTTCTCTTCCTCCTTCCCTTCCTCCCTTCCTTCCTCCCTCCCTTCCTTCTTTCCAAGAAAGACTGAGTATTATGTCTATTCATCACTCTATATCCTTAGGGGATTGGTTTCCAGGACAGAAAAATCCATGGATGCCTGTCACTTATCTAAAATGGCATGGTTTGCACATCCTCCCATATACCTTAAATCATATTTAGATTACTTATAATACATGATACATTGTATTGCTATGTAAATAGTTGTTACAATGCATTGTTGAAGGTATCATAAGAAGAAATATTCAGTACATGTTCATTCCAGACACAATTGATTTTCACCAAGTATTTTCCATCCAAGGTTGGCTGAATATGAAGATGAGGAACTCATGGATACAGTCAGCTGTATATTCCATTGTTATCTATGCCACATATTCTTTATCCATTTGGGTATTGATGGACATTTAGATTGTTTCCACACACTGGCTATTATGAATAGTGCTGCATTGATCATGTTGTTGTAACGTGCTGTCAAGTTATTAAGTCCACTCACAGTGACCCTATTTACGACAGAGTGAAACACTCCTTGACACGGTGCCATGTCCAGCACTGTCAGTGCTTTTCTGCTGTTCATACATTTTTTGATGGCTGAATGTTTTAGAATTGTTTTGGGAGTGGGCTGCCATATCCTTCTTCCATTTTTATGGTACTAGGGATTGAACCCAGGGCCTCACAGCGCACCAGTTGAGGTTAAAGCCCAGCCTGCAGTGAGCATGTTGTTGTTGTTAGGTGCCATTGAGTCATGTCCGACTCATAGCGACCCTCATTGGGTTTTCAATGGCAGATTGTTTCAGGATTGCCTTGGGAGTGGGTTGCCACGTCCTTCTCCCATTTTGGCGGTACTGGGAATCGAACTTGGGACCTCAGAGACTGCAGAGTGGCGCTCTACCAACTGAGCTAAATCCCAGCCCTGCAGTGAGCGTAGAGTGTCAATAATCTCTTTAGGATACTGGTTTCAATTTTTTTGAATAAATACTGAGATATGGGCTTGCTGGATTATGTGGTATTTCCCATTTTCCTTCCCTTTCCCTTTCCCTTTTTCCTTCCTTCCTTCTTCCCTCCTTCTTTCCCTCCCCCCCCCCCCCCCCCCCCCCCCCCCCCCCCGGTCTTTCTTTCTTTCTTTTTTTTGGCATTACTGGGATTTGAACCCAGGGTCTCACACCTGCATGCTCTGCAAGTGCTGGACTACTTAGCTGCGCCCCCAGCCTTTTTTTTTTTTTTTTTACTTTTTTGAGACAGCATCTCGCTAAGTTACGTAGACTGCCTCTGGTCTCAAACTTGCGATTCTCCTGCCTCCACCTCCCGAGCCGCTGGGATTACAGGCATGCGCCACCTCGCCCGGCTGTCTTTCTTTCTTTCTAAAGGAATCTTTATATTATTTTTCATTAGTGGCTATACTACTTTTCATTCCTATCAAGGGTATACGAAGGTTCTAATTTCTCCATCCTCACCAACACTTACCTCCCTCCTTTTGATAACCAGCATCCTAACAAGTGTGAAGTCCTGTTACTGTGATTTTCATTGCATCTCCCTAATAAAACATTTTTAAATTTGTAAATAATTGAAATTGGCCTGTTTCGAAAACTCATGTATTATAATTCTTTTTAGAATTGTGTGTGGACAGTATTTTTTGTCTTTTCTTTGGAAATTTTCAAACCTAGAAAAAACTTATAAGAATAGGTCAATACCCACATATCATTCCCCTAACTTCTTTGGTTAAAATTTATTCCATTTAGTCTCTTTTTGCCTGCATCCGGAGCACTGTGGCTTCTGATCCCATTAGATCTTAGAAGCTAAGCAGGGTTGGGCCTGGTTAGTACTGGGATGGGAGACCGCCTGGGAACACCAGGTGCTGTAGGCTTGGGAGAAGGACCTGGCAACCCACTCCCAAAAATCAATCTGCCATTGAAAACCCTATGAATAGCGGAGAAGTACTGACAATAGTGTTTCTCCTGCTTTAGGAAGGGTCACTATGAGTCAGACACCGACCCCACAGCATCTAACAACAGCAACAACAATATCATTTTCTTTTTGTTTATCCACATACACAGATTATTTTTGTCATTGTTAAAACAATGATTTGGGGGGGGCAGTACTTGGGGGTTGAACCCAGGGCCTTGCACATGCTTTGCAAATGCTACTCCACTGAGCTGCACCTGCAACCCATTTTTTGATTTTTTATTTGAGACAGGGTCTGACTAAATTCTACAGGCTGTCTTTGGCCTTGAACTTGCAATCCTCTTGCTTCCACCTACTGAGTGTATGCTATTAAAAATGCATAAGCCACCACACCTGGCCAACTATTTGAATTTTAACTGTAGGTATCAGTATACTTTATTCTAAGATATTAGATCTCTCTTCTTGAGAAATAATAGGCTCCTATCACTACATTACTTAAACAATTATTAGACTTAGGAAGTAGAACACTGATGCCATACTTTTACCTTGTAAAAAGTCAGTGTTCAGATGTCCACTAATGCAGTTTCTAATCTCCCACCTTTCACTGAAATGGACTGTGTTTGGCTCTTAATGTCGCTACTCTGTCCTCTTTAATCTCCAGTGTTTTTTTAAAATATATAACAGTGATACAATGGATGATTTTTAAAATATTATAGTTGAAGCATTAATTTTAACTTAGAACGTATATTCTAATGAACAGTTAAGATGGAAATATAAATATTTTATAGTTTCATTTATTTGGGTTCTTTGGCTTTATTATACCATTTATAATTCATAGTGTATACTTCTGCCATTCTTTGAAATTATCTTCTCTATTTGTTCTCAACTAAAGCAAGCTTATTTTCCTTATTAGTAGATTGTGCTGTATATGCTATTTTTAGTTGAGTGTGAGTTAGGTATTTTGTTTTGAGACAGGGTCTTAAAATGTAGGATGGTCTTGAACTCAGGATCCTCCTGCCTCAGCCTCCTGAATGCTGAGATTACAGGTATATGCCACTACCCTCTAAGGAGTTAGGTACTTTAAAACTTGTGTTTTTACAGATCAATTAACCTGCTTTTTAAATCTAATTGGAGTGACCTTGAGATATTTAGCAAATTTCAGTAGGTACTAGATACATATTAACTATGTATTATAATAGTATGATTCAAATTTTGAAAATAATGTAATAAATGGTAAGTAAATACATGAAAACAAGATAATACATGAGTCTTCTAGTATTTATTTAGTTGTATCTCACTGGAGAGTGTAGGTTATAGTTCAGTTGGTAGAGTGCTACACTGTCCTCTCTGATGCCCTGGGTTCAATCCCCAGCACCACAAAAACTGGAGAAAGACTTGGCAACCCACTTCCAAAACAATCCTGAAACAATCTGCCATTGAAAACTCCAGGAATAGCAGAGAAGCACTGACAGTGCCCAGCATGGCAGAGCATTGGGGAGTGTTTTGCTGTGTTGTACGTGTTGTTGTTATTGTTCTGGCCATTATATTCAATGGCACCTAACAACAGAAAACAAATTTCACTGAAATATACAAGCAAATATGTAATTTATCATCACCACTACCACCAACAGGAAGGAAACATCCTACAGTTAGTTTGCTACCCTTTTGGAGTATGATGTATAAGCAGAATTTAAAAAGCCCTCTGGGAACAATTTTCAATTTAAATTCATGAGATTCAAATAAATCATACTGAAGCAATGGAGGCCAAATGTTTCTGTTTCAACACCAGGATACTTCTCTAAGCAATTTCAAATACTGTGATCCTAAATGTGGAGTTCTGTTCATTTTCTGTGTAGATCAGTTTTATCTTTCAGAGAACTCACTATGTAACTATGCCCTGTTTCAGGGTGTGTGACTGTGTGTAATTTAAAAACAAATTTTTTTATTTGTTTATTTTCTGAAACAAAGCCTTGCTATTGTAGCCCAGGCTGGCCTCGAACTCTTGATTGTCCTGCCTCAGCTTCTTGAATGCTGGGAATACAGGTGTGTATGTGGTTTTAGATCCTTTACTTATCAGTGCCTTATTCTTAGCACTTTAAACTTGAAAGATGTCATCAGAAAATTGTTGAATGAATAAGTAAATGCTGACTTAAAAAAAGCATAATGTAAGCTTTGCCATGTAAGTAAACTATTTTATTAAAAATGAAGTGGGATATAGCAGAATTTTTTCACTTAATCTCTAAAGGCTATGTTGTTGTTGTTAGGTGCCATTGAGTCGAGTCCGACTCATAGCGACCCTCACAGGGTTTTCAATGGCTGACTGTTTCGGGATTGCTTTGGGAGTGGGTTGCCATGTTCTTCTCCCATCTAGAGGCTATAGGATATTCATAATTTTTTTTCACTTAGTAAATTATTTAAAAATATTTTCCATAGAACCCTGGGTCTCTATATTATGTTTGATCTATTTTTAAAAGGATAGATGCTTAACACATTCCATTTAATAAATTAATATTAAACAGTTTGTTTTCTGGGACTTAATAATGTTCTGTTGTTTTTCTTGACATCTATTGCCTTCTTTGTTATTGTTAGGTGCTGTTGAGTCCGACTCATAGCGACCCTATGTACAGCATATCGAAAAATTGCTCAATTCTGTGCCAGGCACACAATCTTATTTATATTTAAGCCCATTGTTGCAGATACTGTGTCAATCCATCTGATGGAGAGTTTTCCTTTTCTTGATGACCTGCTACTCTCCCAAACACGATGTCTTTCTCCAGGCATTGATCTCCCCTGACTACATGTCTGAAATATGTAAGACGCAGTCTGGCCATTCTTGCTGCCAAGGAGCACTCTGGTTGCACCTCTTCTAGGACAGATCTGTTGGTTCTTCTGGCAGTCCACGGTATATTTAATAGACATCTCCAGCACCATAATTCAAAGGCATCAGTTCTTCTTCTGTCTCCTTGTTCAATGTCCAGCTTTCACAACCATATGATGCAACTGAAAATACCATGGCATGAGTCAGACACACTTTTGTCTTCATTGTGACATCTTTGCTTTTCAATACTCTAAACAGACCTTTTGCCATAGCTTTTCCTAGAGTCGTGCGTCTTTTGATTTCTTGACTGCTCCTTCCACAGGTGTTGATTATAGAGCCAAGCAAATCAAAATCTTGGACAACCTCAATCTTTTCTCCATTGATTGTGAAGCTGCATACTGTCCCAGCTGTAAGGATTTTTGTTTTGTTGATGTTTAGTCACAACCCATATTGAAGGCTGTGATCTTTGATCTTCATCAGTAAATGTTTTAAATCTTCTTCACTTTCAGCAAGAGTTGTGTTATTTGTATAACATAGGTTGTTAATGAGTCTTCCTCCAATCCTGATGCCATGTTCTTCCTCATAAAGGCCAGCTTCTCGGATTATTTGCTCAGCATATAAATTGAAGAGATATGGTAAAAGTATACAGACCTGACATACACCTTTCTCAACTTTAAACCCAGCTGTGTTTCCTTGTTCTATTCGAACAACTGCCTCCTGGTTCACGTACAGATTCCTCATGACTATAATTAGGTGCTCTGGTATTCCTATTATCCGAAGTGTTATCCATAATTTGTTATGATCCACACAGTCAAATGCCTTTGCATAGCGAATAAAACATAGATAGACATCTTTCTGATATTCTCTGCTTTTGGCTAATATCCATCAACGTGACATCAGCAATGATGTCCCTGGTTCCCCGCCCTCTTCTGAATCCTGCTTGATTTACCATTAATTCCCTGTCTATATACTGCTGCAGTCGCTTTTGAATGATCTTTAGTAAAATTTTGCTTGCGCATGATATCAATGATATTGTCTGATAGTTTCCACATTCAGTTGGATCCCCTTTTTTGGGAATAGGCACAAATATGGATCTCTTCCAATCAGTTGGCCAAGTAGCTGTTTTCTAAATCTGTTGGCATAAACATGTTAACACCTCCAGTGCTGCATGTTTGTTGAAACATCTCTACTGGTATCCCATCAATTGCTGGAGCTTTGTATTTTACCAGTTCTTTCAAGGCGGCTTCCACTTCATCCTTCAATACCATTGGTTCCTCTTCACATGCAACCTCTTGGAATGGTTGGTCTTCTACCAATTCACTTTTGTATCGTGACTCTGTGTATTCCTTCTATCTTATTTTGATGTTTTCTGCACTGTTTAACATTTTCCCTGTAGAACCTTTCACTACTGCCACCTGAGGCTTAAATTTTTTCTCACTCACTTAAGCTTGAGAAACACAGAGCATGTTCTTCCCTTTTGGTTTTCTGCCTCCAGCTCTTTGCACATGTCATTATAATATTTTTGTCTTCTCAAATTGCCTTTTGAAATCTGTTTAGATCCTTAGCTTCATCATGTCTTCCCTTTACTTTAGCCACTGGATGTTCAAAGGCAAGTTCTACTGTCTCTTTTGACATGTAATTTGGTCTTTTTTTCTTGTCTTTTTAAGAACTTTTTGCTTCCTTCTTGAATGATATCTTTTATGTCATGCCACAATTCTTCTGGTCTCCTATCATTTGTGTCTAATGCATTAAACCTATTTTTGAGGTGGTCTCTGAACTCAGGTGGGATATACTCAAGGTCATACTGTGGCTCTCATATACTTGTTCTAATTTTCTTCAGCTTCAGTTTGAGCTTGCATATGAGAAGTTGATGGTCTGATCCGCAGTCAGCACCTGGTCTTGTTTTGACATTTTGTATAGAGCTTTTCCGTCGTCTCTTTCCACATATGTAGTCAGTTTGATTAGTGTATGTTCCATCTGATGGAGTCCATGTGTATAGTCTCCATTTATGTTGAAAAAGTGTATTTGTAATGAAAAGGTCATTGGTCTGACAAAATTCTCTCATGCGATCTCCAGCTTCGTTTCTGTCACTAAGATCATATTTTCCAACTACTGAGCCTTTTTCTTTGTTTCTAGCCTTTGCATTCCAGTCACCAGTGATTATCAGTACTTCTTGATTGCATGTTTGATCTATTTCAGATTGCAGAAGCTGGTAGAAATCTTCCCTTTCTTCATTTATGGCCTTGGTGGTGGGCGCGTAAATTTGAATAATAGTCATATTAACTGGCCTTCCTTGTAGATATATGGATATAATTCTATCACTGACAACATTGTATTTCAGGACAGATCTTGAAATGTCTTTTTTGATGATGAATGCAACCCTATTTCTCCTTAGTTTATATCATTCCTAGCATAGTAGACCATATGATTATCTGACTCAAAATGGCCCATGCCATTCCATTTTAGCTCACTGATGCCTAGAATGTCAATGTTTATGCGCTCCATTTCTCTTTTAACTATTTCTAATTTTCCTAGATTTATACTACGTACATTCCATGTTCCAATTATTAATGGATGTTTACAGTTGTTTCTCCTCATTTTGAGTCATGGCACATCAGCAAGTTGAGCACCCTGGGGCTTTACTCCATTTTTCCGTCATCACTGTAGACTCTACTTTGAGGAGGCAACTCTTCCCCAGTAGTCTTTTGAGTGCCTTCCCACCTGGGGGGCTCATTATCTGGCACTATATCTGACAGTATTTCTTTGCTATCTATAGGGTTTTCAATGGCTAGTTGTTTCAGGAGTGGCTCACCAGGTCCTACTCTCTAGTCTGTCTTAGTCCAGAAGCTCAGCTGAAACCTGTCCACCATGGGTGACCCTATTGATATCTGAGATACCAGTGGCATAGCTTTCAGCCTCATCACAACCCACAAGCCACCACCCTACAGCAAATTGACAGACGTGTGGGGGATTGCCTTCTTTACTAACATAATTTTGTTGCTTCCTCTTGTATTTTGGTAGATACGGCCATATGTAGGGTGCTTGGTACAATATTTGCCTCTTCTTTGGAAGCAGAGTGAAGAACATAATATGTTGAGATGTGCTATTCTGACAACACTTATTCATCTTGTGCAGGTAAGTTACTTTTTCAGTTTCTTAGGGTTTTTTTTTTTTCTTTTCTCTGTCTCTCTATATATATTTGCTTTCATGTGATTTTTGTTAGTGGTAGAGAAAAGGTTCATATTTTACTTTATGCCTTTTTATGTATGATCTAATGAGTTTTACAAACAACTTGTGTGTTTACTCTGGATTTTTTTTGACAGCATTTGAGAAATATTCTACTTTATAAAGATTTCTTCTATTAGAACTAGTCATCTTCAGAGAACAAATTCATAATTTTGTGCAATCTATTGTACCCATATGCAATTTTCCTGGTGTTCAGGGATTTTTCTGCATAAACTTATTTTGTATTTTCACTCTTTTTTCTGGATTTAAAATAAATTTTTTCCTTCTTATAATGTGGGAAGGCAGACAAACAAGTGAATTGTTTGCAGGAAGAGGAATAATTTGTATTCAGATGTTTTGACTTTGAAGTATTGAGATTTACAGCAGGTAGAACAGAACTGGAAGCAGTGGAGAGAGAAATCTGAACTATGGTTTTCATTTTAACTTTTAAAAGTTTTAAACTTTTTAACTTTTAAAACTTTTATAGCTGGGCATGGTGGCACATACCTGTAATCCCAGCGAATTGGGAAGCCACGACAGGAGATCACAAACTCGAGGCCAAAGGCAGCCTGTATAACTCAGTGAGACCTTGACTCAGTGTGAAAAATAAAAAATGAACGGGGGTTGCAGCCCAGTGGTAGAGCACTTGCAATGTATGTACAAGGACATGGTTTCAAGCATTTTCTGATATTATGTACAAAAAAAAGGTTTCTCAAATGTTTTGACACTTTTTTGAATGTGAATTTATTGTTTTAATAAATGTCTAGAAATGAATTTTACCATTACAAATTCCTAAGACAGTTGACACAAATGAGTAATGATACAAAATATTTTTAATGTACTTTCCTCCATTGTATAAATTGTGGTAAGATTTACATCACATAAAATTTGCTATCTTAACCAGTTTAGGTGTATAGTTCAGTGATTAAATATATTCATAATGTTTTACAACTATTACCACCATGTACCTTTGTAAATGTTTCAACATATAAAACTAGAACTATTGTTTAATAATACCCCCCCCAATTGTGTGGTAATACACTTAAAAAATAAATTTTTTCCAGTCTATCCTTTAATTCTTATGATTATCCTATAAAGATCATGTTCCTATTATAGAAGAGGATACCAGGAGCTAAGAGGTTAGTGACTAACCTGCACTTGTATTTGTAAGTAACAGAAGGATAAGGTACCCCTGAATTCTTTGTATGAAATGTCTGCCAAAATGTGATTTTAGAATCCACTGGGAACTTTTGTGAGGGAAAAATGAAAAAAAACCCAGTTTTTAAATGTCTTCCTCAGGCAGTGTTAACTTCAGGTAACCAGAGTAAGCCAGAGTAACCCTCACTGACTATTTTTGCAGTTTTCTTCAGTTACGACATTCAACTGTCTCGTGTGTTTATATAGGCCAAAGGTACAAAATTCCAACCATGTAATGATACATCTTCTTGGAATAAGCATAAAATATTTGCTACTAAAAGTGAGACTGTTGCTTGAAATATATTTTTCAATCATTTGTGAAGATTAAGGTTTATTTTTAAATTTCTTTTCTTAGAAAATGGTGCCATCTTTTGGTGTTTAATATATAACAGACAGATGTTAGGCTAAGCTTGTATATTTTTGCATTCCTTTTTTATAAACCTAGAAACCCAGACTCTATTGCTATGAGTCGGACATGACTCGCCGATACCTGACAACAACTTATCTTTGCCAGGAGCGATTGATAACCTGGATAAAAATAAAAATTTTAATCTTCAGTAGCTGGCTTTAATGGGTGTAAGCATTTACTCATATAGTAAACATTTTTGGGGGCCTGCAATGTTCAATACATAGTACCAGGCACTGGGATACAGAAATCATTAGAGTAAGTTCCTTATGAAGGTGACTATCTAGGGACATACTAAACAATCATTGGAAAGTTCTCTTTTAGTGCAAAAATCATTGTGGTGTGGGACACATAGTGGGTTACCTATCTCAGAGTGCGGAAGGAGGTCAGGCATCAGGGAAGGCCTCTTGACAGAAGATGGTACCCAAATAGTGTTGTTAAATATTGTTAAATAAGAGTTGTTAATGAGATGGTGTTTTAGGAGCGAGAATAATGAGGGTATTTTTGACAAATTTACTAGCATGTGTAAAGCTCCTATGTTAGACTTTAGTTGCTGACAAAAATACCTGACATCAACACCTTGTTGTTGTTGTTGTTAGGTGCCGTCGAGTTGGTATCCGACTCATATTGACCCTCTGTACAACAGGGGAAACACTATTATCAGTGCTTCTCTGCTGTGCATAGGGTTTTCAATGGCAGATTGATTTTTGGGAGGGGGTTGCCAGGTCCTTCTCCCAAGCCTACAGCTTCTGGTGTTCCCAGGCGGTCTCCCATCCAGGTACTAATCAGGCCTGACCCTGCTTAGCTTCCGAGATCTGAGGGGATCGGATGCCACAGGGCTACAGCTGCAGGCTTATCAACACCTTAAGGGTAAATTTATTTTGGATTGTAATTTCACAGGTTTCAGTTCATAGTCCTTGGGTCTGTAAATTCTGGGCTCTTGATGAGGCAGAACCTCGTGGTAGAAGCATGTGGCACAGGTTATTCACTTCATGGCAGACAGGAAGCAGAGTGAGAACTATGGAGGGGCCAGGGGCAAGGTACAGATCCCAAGGACATGCCCTAGTGACCTACTTTCTCCGCTTATACCCCACCTCTTAAAGTTTTCAGAAGTTCCCCAAATAGAGTTACCCTAGGGGGAAAAGGCTTTGACAATGATCCTGTGGTTGCAGTTTTATATTCACACTACAGTAGCTCCTTAGGAATGAGAGCATATGGTAAATTTTTTTTCTTTTCTCTTTTCTTTTCTCTCTCTCTCTCTCTCTCTCAGAGTTTACATACTGATCAGTTTTAGGTATAGCTAGGTTATGGAGTCTCAACTCTTAAAGTTATATTTTCTTTCTTTCTTCCTTTTTATAATTTATTAAAAAAATTTTTTTTTTAATGAAAAGTAGTAGTAACCTGCTCCTATTCTCTCTTTCTTGTTTGGTGGAGGAATCCACTTTTAGCGCTTACAGCTCCATCTTTTAGGTTTCTTAATCTTTCTAGGTTTAAGTAATAAGCATGTATTGTTTATTTATTGTTCGTTTATTGTTGATTCTTTTTTTCATTGTGGTACTGGGGATTGAACCCACTGACTCAGTGCGTGCTAAGCAAGTGCTTTACCAACTGAGCTAAGCCCCCACTCCTGTATTTTTTCTCCTTTTTACTAATGTATGTTTGTTGTAAAAATCAGCTGGGGTTTAGTTCAATTGGTAGAATGCCATTCTGTGGTCTCTGAAGCCCTTGGTTCATTCCCCAGCACCCCCCAAATAGGAGGACACGACAATTCACTCTTGAAGCAATCCCAAAATAATCTGCCATTAAAAACCATATGAAGGTTGTTATGAGTGGGACAGGACTTGACGACACCTAACAGCAACAATTGTACAAATAATGGATTTCATAATGACATTTTGACACATGTATATAATGTACTTTATTCATATTCATCCCTCTCCCATAACCCTCTTTTGTCACTCCACTTTCCACTGGTCCCCTTCCTCGTCCCAAATAGTCCCTCCTCTTCTATTTACCTGTCTTTTTATTAAAAAAAAAAAAAAAATATATATATATATATATATATATATATATTCATTCCACATATGAGAGGAAACATAATATTTGTCTTTCTGAGTCTGGCTTATTTTGTTTCTAGTTCAATCCATTTTCCTGCAGGTGATAGTACTGTATGTATACACCACATTTTCTTTATCCATTCATCCATTGGTGGGTACTTGTTGTGAATAGTGCCACAATAAAAATATGTGTGTAGCTATCTCTTTTGTATGCTGACTTACATTCCTTTGGGTATATATCCAGCAGTGGTATAGCTTGATCATATACTAGTTCTATTTTTAGTTTGTTGATGAACCTTTATATTAATTTCCATAGTAGCTGCACTAGTTTGCATTCCCACCAAGTGTATAAGCCATTTCCTTCTTCCTTCCCTCCCCTCCCTGATCCTTGCCAGTGTTTGTTGTTTGTTTTCTTGCTTTTAGCTATCCTGACTGGGGTAAAACTGAATCTCAGTGTTTTTGATGTACATTTTCCTGATAGCTAAGGATATTCAACATTTTTCATGTATTTATTGGCCATTTGTACTTCTTTTGAGAGTTGTTTTATTTATTTGCTCATTGATTCAGTGGAGGATTTGATTTTTTTTTGTTTAATTTTTTGAGTTCTTTATGTATTCTAGATATTAATCCTTTGTCAGATGAATAGCTGGCAAAGAATTTCTCCTACTATCTAAGCTGTTTTTTCATTCTGATAATTGTTTCTTTCACTCTGCAGAAGCTTTTTAATTTGATGCAATTTCATCTGTCATTTCTTGGTATTATTTCTTGAGCTATGGGAGTCCTATTCAGAATGTCATTGCCTATGCCTATTTCTTGAAGTGTTTTCCCTGTGTTCTCTTAGTTGCACAGTTTCATTTCTTACATTAAGGTTTTTGATCCATTTTGTATTGACTTTTTTTTACAGTGAGAGATAGGAATGTAGTTTCAGTCTTCTATAGGTAGATAGGGCTGGGATTTAGCTCAGTTGGTAGAGCGCTGCATTGCAGTCTCTGAGGTCCTGAGTTCAATTCTCAGCACCACAAAAATGGGAGAAGGACCTGGCAATCCACTCCCAAGGCAATCCCGAAACAGTCAGCCACTGAAAACCCTATGAGGGTCGCTATGAGTGAGATACCGACTTGACAGCACCTAACAACAACAACAACAACAACATGTTGTTGTTGATAGGTGCCGTCGAGTCGGTATCCGACTCATAGCGACCCTCTGTACAACAGGGGAAACACTATTGTCAGTGCTTCTCTGCTGTGCATAGGGTTTTCAATGGCAGATTGATTTTTGGGAGGGGGTTGCCAGGTCCTTCTCCCAAGCCTACAGCTTCTGGTGTTCCCAGGTGGTCTCCCATCCCGGTACTAACCAGGCCTGACCCTGCTTAGCTTCCGAGATCTGACGGGATCGGATGCCACAGGGCTACACCTGCAGGCTTACAACAACATAGGTAGATATTTAGTTTTCTGAGAACCATTTGTAGAAGAGACTATCTTTTCTTCAATGTAGTTTTGGCAGCTTTGTGGAGAATCAGATGGCTGTAGCTGTGTAGATCTATTTCTAGGTCCTTTTATTCTACTCCACAGGTTTACATTTCTATTTTTATGCCAGTCTTATGCTGTTTTGTTACTGTGGCTATGAAGCATAGTTTGCAATTAGGTGTTGTGATGCCTCCAGCATTGCTCTTTTTGTTTAGGATGGCTTGTGGCTGGCTATTCCAGGTCTTTTGTACTTCTGGGTGAATGATTTTTTTTTCTATTTGTGAAAAACGTCATTGGAATTTTGATGGGGATTGCATTGAATCTGTAGATAGCTTTTGATAACAGCGATTTTTACAATATTCTGCTAATCTGAGAACATGAGTTGTTGTGTGCCGTTGAGTCAATGTCTGAATCATAGCAACCCTATGCACAACAGGTGAAACAGTACTGTCAGTGCTTCTCTGTTTTTCATAGTGTTTTCAGTGGCTAATTGTGTTTGGGGAGTAGGTTCCCAGGTCCTTCTCCCAAGCCTGCAGTACCTAGTGTTCCCAGGCAGTCTTCCATCCAAGTACTAGCCAGGCCTGACTTTGCCTAGCTCATGAGATCTGACGGGATCGGATGACAGAGTGGTATGGCTGCAGGCTTGAGAACATGGGTAAATATTCCATTTTTTTAGTGTTCTCTTCAGTTTCTTTTTTCAGTGTATGAAAGTTTTCATCACAGATGTCTTTCACCTCCTTGGTCAGATTTATTTGTAGTATTTTTTTTTCTTTTTTGATGATATTGTGAATGAAATTGTTTTCCTGATTTCTTGCTCAACATTTTCATTATTAGTTTATAGAAAAGCCACTGTTTTTTTTTTTTTTTTTGTATATTGATTTTGTATCTTACCACTATGATGGATGTACTTCTCAGCTCTCAGAGTTTTTCAGTGGAGTGTTTAGGGTCTTTTTCTTCTGGTGCTAGGGATCCAACCCAGGGCTTTACACATGCTAGGAAAGTGCTCTTCCACTGAATTATGTTCTCAGCCAGGATCTTTCACTTACAGGATCATATCATCTACAAATGGGGATAATTTGACTTCTTATCTTATATGTATCCCTGTTATTTCCTTTTCTTGCCTTATACTTCTGGCTTAGAATTCACGCACTATATTTAATAATAGTGGAGAGATTGGACACTTGTCTCCTCCTTGATTTTAGAGGAAGTGCTTTCTGATTTTCCCAGTTTGGATGATGTTGGCTATAGTTTTCTCAGATGCAGCCTTTATTATGTTAAGGTATGATCATTCTATTTCTAATTTTTTTCAGGACTCCTTGCATAAAGGAATAATGATTTTGTCAAAGGCTTTTTCTTCATCATTTGAAATGATCATGCCATTCTTGTCCTTGATTCTGTTTATGTGCTGTCTTATATTTATTGATTTGCATATATAGAGCAATCCTTGTATCCCTGGAATGAAACCAGCATGATTGTTGTGTATAGTCTTTAATTTATTCATTTTTATTTTTATTTTTTGGCATTATTGGGAGATTGAATCTAGGCTCTTACACTTGCCAGGGAAGTCCTGTACCACTAAGCTGCACCCCCAGGCCCTTTTTTATTTTTTATTTTGAGACAGATTCTTGCTAAGGTGTATAGGCTGCCTTTGGATGCAGACTCACAATCCTCCTGCATCAGCCTCTGAAGTGACTGGGTTTACAGGTGTGCACCACAGTACTTAGCTATGTGTAATCTTTTTTTGGGTTATTAAATTCAGTTTGTAAGTATTTTATTGATAATTTTTGTATCCATGTTCATCAGGGAGATTGGTCTACTTTTTTTTTTTTTTTTTTTTTTTTTTTTTTTTTTTTTTTTTTTTTTTTTTTTTTTTTTTTTTTTTTTTTTTTTTTTTTTTTTTTTTTTTTTTTTTTTTTTTTTTTTTTTTTTTTTTTTTTTTTTTTTTTTTTTTTTTTTTTT
>VMDO01000636.1:0-186795 GCA_007922755.1 Pedetes capensis | reverse complement strand
CTCGCTAAATTATGCAGACTGCCTCTGGTCTCAAACTTGTGATTCTCATGCCTCCACCTCCCGAGCCACTAGGATTACATCGTGCACCACTGCACCTGGCTGCATGTGTTTTTCTGCTTAAGCTTGATCTGGATGCAAAGTCTCAACTCTTCCACATGGAGATAGGTTCTCCCCACACTCTCCTGTGCCTGTGGAATGATGGCATTTTGCTAGTGCTGCTCCCTCAGTTGAGTCCCAGCCCCAGGCTCCTGTGTGGAGCTCTCACCACAGCCTGCCCTTGCAGCTAGTGCTGCCCTGGCCACTTTTCTTTGTCCCTGGTATTCTTAGCCCCCAAACATGCCATAGCCAATTAGTTTCTCTCTGGCTTGTTGTTTCAGTAGTGCCATCCACTTTTCTCCATTTCAGACACTTTTAGCCCCCAAGTGCACCACAGCCTGATCAGTTTCTTTCTGGCTTACAGCAATAGCCACTTCTCTCTGTCCTGCGAGCTCCTGGTCCCCAGACGTGCCAGAGCCTGATTGGTCTCTCTTCAGCTTGCATCTCCATTACTGCCAGTTGCTTCTCTCTGTCCCAGGTGCTCTTGGCCCCTAAATTCACCACAGCTGGAACAGTCCCTCTGGCTCACTTTCCAGTGGCACCAGAGGCTGGGGAGGTGACAGTCTCTCCCACATTAATACCACAGTACCTGAGTCTGAGACCCTATAGGGGAGCCATGCGACCCAACTTCCTCTCAGGAGAATTCTGCAGGCCTCCACATTTTTTTCCTACTATACTTCTTGGCAGCCTTGTGCTCTCCTGGCAGGTGCTGTATCTTCTTACATCTTTTGCAATTGCTTGGCCTGGGTTGGAGATTCTGTGAGTCACCCTGCTGTTTCTGCCTCTTCTCAGTCATTTTAATTTCCCACTTTTTGGCCAGTTGTCCTTGCACCATCCTTTTTCTGATAATTAAAACTGCTCTCCAGTCTTTTTCTGGTTTTAATGGAGAACTTTGTGTCTTTCCCTATTTTCTTCTCTGGTTAAAGTATGGCTGCTAATTGTCTGCCATCTTAACTGGAACTTGTCTGTTTATCTTTTGAACACACCAACTCTGTGTTTCATTGATCCTTTTGCTGTTGTTTTAGTCTACATTTCATTAATTCCATTGCTGATCTTTATATTTCCTTTTGTCTGCTAGTTTTGGTTTTGTCTTGTTCTTGTTTTTCATTTTTTCTTTCTTTTTTTCTTTTTGGTACCACTGGGGGCCTAAACCCTATGCTTTAGGCATACATTGCAAATGCTCTACCACTGAGCTACACACCTGGCAGTTTAAAAATTTTTTTCTTGATACAGGGTGTCAGTAAGTTATGCAAGCCACCTATGGCATTGAACTCACGATGCTCTTACCTCCACCTCTAGAGTCACTGGGATTAGAAGCATCCATCACAGCACCTACCCTCTTGTTTTTTAAGGCTTTGAGGTGCATTGTCAGTTTATTTGATTCATTCATTCATTCATTCATTCATTCCTTCCTTCCTTCCATCCTTCCTTCCTTCCTACCTTTTTGTGGTACTGGGGGTTGAACCCAGAGCCTTGCGCTTGCATGCTCTTTAAGTGCTGAACTACTGAGCTGCATCCCCTGCCCATTTTTTTTTTTACTTTTTTGAGACAGGGTCTTGCCAAATTATGCAGACTGCCTTTGTTCTCGAACTTGCAATCCTCCTGCCTCCACCTCCCAAGTCACTGGGATTACAGGCATGCGCCACTGTGCCCAGTGCTTATTTGGCATCTTTCTAAAAAATTTTTTTTCAGTACTATATAGTTGAACACAGGGCCTTGTACATGCTAGACAATTGCCCTACCACTGAGCTGCACCCAAGTCTCCCCCTTTGTTTTACTTTTGAGACACAGTCTCACTGCGTTGTGCAGGCTATGTCTGTCCTTGAACTTGTGATCTTCCTGTCTCAGTCTCCTGAGTCACTGAGATTGTAGTTTGTGCCACAGTGCCCAGGTCTTCCTTGCTTTTTAATGGTGGCAGTCATAGCTATAAATATCTCTCTTAGAACTGCTTTGGTTTATCTCAGAGGTTCTGGGAAATTATGTTTTCATTTTCATATGATTCTAGGAATTTTTAAAATTTTATGATTTCTTCAGTGACCCATTGATCATTCAAAAGTGTGTTGTTAAATCACTACATGTTTGTGTTGTTTCTGTTGTTTCTCTTGCTATTGATTTCTGGTTTTTTATTCTGTGTTGGCTCCTGTGCTTCATCCACTTTAGAAGCTTCCTTTCTTTGTGTCCTAGCAGCTGCTGCTGTCCCCAGTGACCCTTATGGCTTGTGGGGCATTCAAGTTCAACCAATGGCCCCCTAGTTTTTGCACCCATTGGTTGGAAACATCCAAGCCTCGTGGTTTCCCCCAAATGCATCAGAAAGAGGGGGATGCAGAACACTGAGATCTGTGCTAGATGGGAACAACCAAGGGAACCCATCACCCCACCTGCCAGTTGCAGTACTTCAGATTATGCCAACATAAACCACACTATAAGATAAAAAATGCTTGGGGAATTGAGTGAATCACTGGATCTGTGCTCAGAATAGTCAGTTCTGTGCAGTAGAAAGCCAAATATGGCACAAGGCAGCTCTATGTGCTGAACCGTCTGTGACCATGGGCTTGGAGCTTTCAGTCTCTGCAGTAATTTCAGGTGATGGATTTTGCATCTGCACATAAAAGGCAGGGCCACAGATCGTTGTGCCCTCCACAACTCAAACTCATTCTAGCCTAAACTTCTTAGTTGGTCCATTTCATGTCCTTCCTGTCTCCACAACTGCCTCTTGTAGCCATCTCCCACCCAGACACTGTGACATGGTTCTCCCAGGCTCTCTGACATGGAATTTTTTCTCATATCCGTGTCCCCAGAGTAGCTTAGTCTAAAACAGTAGGGCTCCCTCTCAAAGTTGCACGTGGGCATAGCACTCTGATAGAAGAGTGACAAAACGGAGTTTTTTCAGTGTTGGCCTGCTACACAGGAAGAGTCACTATCACACTAAATTCCTGCACTGCGTTTAAGGCTTGTGAGAACTATGGGTTTATCCTACAGCTGTGACTGCCAGTCTGTTTTCACCAGCGTTCCTTGACCTATCTTGTGGGTGTGGCTTTGATTACCTCCTTGGGAACTGAGGTTGGAGTTGAGGGCTACTTTCTACCTTTCTGAGTCACTTGTTTCTCTGTGCTTTTGTCTTTCACCCCATATGTGATTTCTGATGTGCTTCATCTCTTTTTCTTTTCAGCATATAGTCTGTTTTGTCATCCTGACTTTTCTCCCAAAATCTCACAGAGGAAGATTCTAATCCGCTGTCGACGTACTTTCACAGCAGTCTCTATATTGTTTGTTTGTTTGTTTTTAATTTTAATTTTTTGTAGTATGAGGAGTTTGAATTCAGGGTCCCACACATGCTAGGCAACTGCTCTGCCACTGAGCTTCATTCCCAATCCCTTTTTAAATTTTCTGTTCTAAGACAGGGTCTCACTAAGTTGTGAAGGCTGTTTCTGGCCTCAAGCTTATTATCTCTTTCCTTAACCTCCTGAGTCACTGGGACTACAGGTGTGTACCATGTCACCTCGCTTATTGTTTATCCTTGATGTAAGCATTTTAGCATTATCTTTGACTTCCTTGGATAGAAGATGAAGATTTCATCCTTTCCTACCCTTCTGTCACTCCTATCCATGCATCCTCCTATTATGGTTACAGTGTAGTTTAAATTAGGTACTATTTATAGTTGTTATTTGTGTGAATCTATAAAGGCCATTAAAAATGTCTTTATTCTGCTTTCCCATAAATTAGTTGATTGGTGACTCAAAATTGTAGAGGCATTTTTCCCTCCCTTGTAGCTTCCAGAGTTGCTCAAGAATCCTGACTGGGTTTCTTTAATTCCCTGACAAATTATTTCGCATGGCTACTCAGCATTCTAAAATATGGATACGGCATAATTTAATTATCTTATTAATGAACATTTAGGATGACTTCATTTTACATTGATTAGTGAGAGACTTTATACAATTTAAAATACTAATGTTAATACCTCTTCTGAAGTCAGAGGGAAGGGACAGTAAATACTTTTTACATAGGTTGAGCATTCCTAATCTAAAATTTGAAATGCTCCAAAATCTGAAGCTTTTTGGGCACTAACATGACATCAGGTTGGACTTTAGCTCAGTTGGTAGAGTGCTGCTCCAAACTTTCTGAGGACCCAGATTGATCCCTAGCACCATAAAAATGGGAGAAGGTTGTGGCAGTCCACTCCTGAAACAATCCTGAACAGAAAAACAATCACCCATTGAAAGCCCTATGGGGGTTGCTATGAGTCAGACACGAGTTGATGGCACCAAATAAGAACAGAAACAACAACAAGAACATAGTATCACAAGTGGAAATTCCATATCTGACATCAAGTGTCAGGGTCATAATAAAAAACACAGGTTCACTAAAACTATTATGTAAAATTACCTTCAGGCTACATGTATAAGTTGCATATAAAACATAAGTGAATTTCATATTTAGACTTGGATGTCATTCACAACATATTTTATTATATGCAAGGTATATGCAAGTATTACAAAATCCAAACAATCTGAAATCCAAATAATTTCTGTTTTCATCCATTTTACATATGGGGTATTCAACATGTATGTAGAATCTCTCAAAACAGATGTGTGTAGCCTTGGTATATATAGTTTTTACTGCCATTAGGCAATTTTAATAGTACTTTTAATTTTTTCTTTCCCATAATAGATAGAACTTTGTTTTGCTAGTGCATATCATTAGAACTGTCCTAAAAGACTAATTTATTTTTTATAAGTTGGTTTCAGGAATTTTTTTTTTTGATAGGTAATTTTTTGGTATGGGGGAGGGACCTTAGTGTGTCTTATCATAAGTTGTATTTATACTTCCCATAGGGATTAGGAGCAGACAGCAAGAACCTGTACCCTTTCCTGCTCCCAGTTATCCAACTGAGTACAGATGTTTCCCAGCCTCCACATGTCTATCTTCTGGAAGATGGTTTAGAATTATGGTAAGAGGAAAACCTTGATACCATGGACCTTCTAATTTTTTTTCCTGGCCTTCTCTGCTTTCATGCTGATAAAGTAAAGGTCATGTAACAGGGCTTTAAATACTCAGCATTTAAACCTAAATATGTGAAATTGGTTTCCCCAGATGGATAGCATAACAAACAGCTCCTCATTTTGGCACCTGCTGCTCTGCCTAGGCTTATGATAGACCTAGTTAAAGGGAAAATTGTAGGAGGAGCTCTGCTACATTTTATCTTTTGGGATCTGGCATGTAAAATGGGAATCCTGGTAACTTTCCCCAACTAAAAATGGTCTTAAAGTTTTCAGTCTGTGAATTAAGATGTTTTGAAAGATATTGGTTATTTTTCAACCTCTTACTACCTTACCCAACAAGTACTGAGCTATAACTATAACTTAATTCCAAGTGCTAGTGCTATTTATATATTTATTATTTCACTAACTAAATACTATGTATTTAGTGTAATTTAAAAATAAATTTAAAAAATCCCTGCTTACATGGCAGCGTAGTGCTACAAACATTAATTGACCTCCCACCGTGTATGTAAGAAACTATACTAGAAAGTCCATTTGCTTTATTAAACTCATTTTACTGATGGAAATAATTTTATCAACAGATGCTCTTACAATAATACATGAGAAGTTTAAAAATTTCAGTATGTCAATTGACTACTGAATTTTAAAAAACAAGTCACGGAAACCAACCATAGGAAAAAAATGGACATTTGTCGTTCACCCTTCCTCCCTGTCTCTTACTTTCTTTCCTTCTTAGTTTTGCTTAGATGTCTAGAAATTAAGAGTTTTGATTCTTTAAAATTGTCTTTGGTGCAGATTATCAAATTCTAAATCAACAATCTATATCAGAATACAAGATGAATAATTTTAAATTTTAATTAAGTAGATACTAACTTGGAATTTAGGTTCTTCATATTCTTTTCCAGACTTCATTATTTGAACTTAAATGTCATCTAGAGGGTTTGGTTGTAAATTAGCATACTATTAAAATCTTTTATATTTATATGTTTGTATAGTAATGGATTACCTAGATCAGTAAATATTTTAGTTGTTGCAGCTACTCAACTCTGATGTTTTAGTATCAAAAGCAGTCCTAGACAATTTATAAACAAAAAGTCATGGCTATTTCAGGGCTGGGTTTTAGCTTAGTTGGTAGAGTGCTGGTCTACATGCTCTGAGGCCCTGGGTTCAGTCCCCTAGTACCGCAAAAGTGGAAAAAGGACCTGGAAGCCCACTCCCAAAACAATCCTAAAGGCCACTGAAAGCCTTGTGAATAGCAGAGAAACACTGACATAGTGTTTGGCATGGCACAGTGTCAGGGAGTATTTCATTCTGTTATACATAGGGTCACTGTGAGTCAAACCCCACTCGACAACGCCTAGCAATATCAAGTGGTCCAGTTAAACATCATTTACAGAAAGTTGGATATGGGTTGGATGTAGCTGAGAAACTAGTTTGCCAGTACTTGCTCCAGTTTATAAATTAAAATAGTAATCTCTGCCACATACTTTCTTATAAACAGGTTAGCTACTATATGATGTTGAATACTAGAAGAATTTAAAATATAAAGAGAAAGATTCAATATTAAGATCTAGTATGTTAACGTTTGTTAAAGGTATATAAGTTTTTAACAGATTATGTAAAAAAGTGAAAAATAATAAAAATGTGTTACTCTATTAATAGTAATTTCTTATGGTTTTCAGTAATATGTAACTAAAATTAAAAAGTCATTAGGACAATTTTTTAAATTATTAAATTTATTAATAGGTAAATTTCTCTAGGTGAAAGAATTAGAGCACAGATTTCTTCATAATATTTTTCTTAGTGGCTTAAAACTGATATTTGGAATCAGACAGATATAGGTGCCACTCCCAGTTACACCACACCATTGCCATTTGATTTGAGATTTGTATAAATTAGACATCTTCTTTGAGCCTTAGTTTCCTTTTCTGTAAAGTCAGGAAAAGTGATTACTATTTTCAATGGTTGTCATGAGGATGAGATGTTTGCTGAAGTGGTTAGCACTTCATATATACATTTAAAGTTTGTGAATATATAATGTTGCCTGGGAAGAGAGATGCAGATAGGGAATATTCTGTCCAAGGGAGAATGTTAATGAACTTAAAACATTTTGAGGGCATAAGAGAAGGCATCTAAGAAGACAGAGAAAAGCTATCTACAGTTATAGTAGGAAAAGCAAGCCAAGAGAGGAGAGTATTTACTACAAGAAGGAGTGACAAATTTTGCTGATTGCCCTAATAAGAGAGGGGCTGGGATTTGGCTCAGTGGGTAGAGCACTGCCCTGCAGTCTCTGAGGTCCCGAGTTCAATTCCCAGCACCACAGAAATGGGAGAAGGGCCTGGCAATCCACTCCCAAAGCAATCCCGAAACAGTCAGCCATTGAAAACCCTTTGAGGGTCACTATGAGTCGGATATTGACTCAACAGCACCTAACAACAACAACTAATAAGAGAATGCAGAGAAGTGAATTTGTCCACATGGCAATATAGGGTTTTCAGTGAGGTAAGAGGAACAGAAATTTGAATCAGAGTAGATTGAAGAATGAATTGGGGATTAGTATGTGCAGATTGTGGGCACTGATAGCTTATTAGAGGGCTTTTTAAGAGGAGTATAGAATGTTAGTCTACAGCCATAGCATCCTAGCATCCAGTCGTGAGTTATTTTGGAAGTTAAGCAGGATCAGCCTGGGTAGTTCTAGGATGGGAGATCGCCTGGGAATACCAGGTGCTGCAGGCTAGGGGGAAGGACCTGGCAATCCACTCCCAAAACAATCTTCCATTGAAAACTGTGAAAAGCAGAGAAACACAATAGTGCCAGGCATGGTACAGTGTCAGGTACTGTTTCATTCTGTTGTACATAGGGTCATTATGAGTCAAATCTGACTTGACGGCACCTAACAACAACAGAATATAAGGTTGGTATGGAGAATGCAAGTGAGTGAGGCAAGTGAGTAAGACTGGGATAATTCAGATGAAGAGGAGTAGATTCAGAGGTCAAGTGGAAGGGTTGAATTTTAATAGCAGCAGTAATACTTTATATTAACTGGAAGTGGGAATGTGGATTTCCAACTTTTATAATGTGATGATATAGGAAGGTGTTCATCTAATGCCTTGTGTTTTCTGAATAAAATATGAAACATGGTCATCTGGCAGTTACAGGCTATAGTTAGTTATAGTTGTAGTCTATAGTTATAGGCTATATAGTTAGGCTACAGTTAGAGTCTATACTACATACATGTGAGGAACAGAAGTTATAAAGGATGAGAATTTGAACTTCCTGTGGATTTGAACTTAATGTGGATAATCCAGTTGACATTTGTGATCATGAATATAAAGTTCAACCACACAGATCATTTGTGTGGTTTTTTTTAAATGACTCTTTGTTTTCATCTTGAGTCATTTCACCGTAGATTTGTGAAAGAACCAACTTTTGGCTTTGACTTTTTGTGTCCTGTTTCTTAATTTCTCTTTTATTATTTACTTTTTCTACTAGATTTAGGTTTTTGTGTGTGTGCATGTATCATTTGATGTGCATTTTAAAAATTAGCTAATGAATATTTAGTTTTCTTTCTTACGCACATTTGGAACAAAGGGCTCTGCATGAACAGTTTTTGTGTTTTCAATTTTTTTTCTTCTAGAAATGGGATGAAGGTAATGAATACTATAAACAATACATAGTGTAAGCCACATAACAATTTAATATTTGCCTCATTGTTTCAAAACAGAAAAAGGACAATTAATTTGATTGCATTTCTCTATCTACTCAAGAGATATTTTTCTCTTAAAAAAAAGCACACCTCTTCAAAAACTTTATGATTTTTTTGAGGAGAAGGTAATTGGGGGTTGAACCTAGGTCCTCACATATACTTTTCAAGTGCTATATCACTAGGGTGTACCCTCAGTCAACACACCCACCTCCCTTTTATTTTTTAAGTTTTTATTTTGAGACAGACTCTTACTAAATTTTACAGGCTGCCTCTGGCCTCAAACTCATGAGCCTCCTGCCTCAGCTCCGGAGTCACTGGGATTACAGGTATGTGGTACTGTGCCCAGCTACGACTTTGATTTTCTAAAATAACTTTACTTTCTGGGCAAATTATACTGTTATTATAATATATACTGTTAGTGTATTGCAAAACTTTTTTTCTAATATTATTTCATCTTATTTTAGTTTTTCCTCCATTTATAAATGAATTGGGCTGGACTTTAGCTCAGTTGGTAGAGTGTTGCTCCACACTCTCTGTAGTGAAGTTTGATCACTAGCACTACAAATAACAGGAAAAGGACATGGCAATCCACTCCTGAAAACAATCCCAAAACAGCCATTGAAAACCCTATGAGGGTCGCTGTGAGTTGGACCTGACTTGACTACACCTAACAGCAACATAAATGAGTGGGATCTATTATCTGTACTTTGTGGTACTGTTTGATTTCATATCAGTTATGTTTAGTTTATGGTGCTGGGGTTTATCTCAGTTGGTAGAGTGCTGCTCTGCACTCACTGAGGCCCTCAGTTGGATACTCAGCCCTGCAGGTACTGGAGAAGGGTGTAGCAACCCATACCTGAAGCAATCTCAAAACAGTCAGCCATTGAAAACCCTATGAGGGTTGCTGTGAGTCAGATCCCACTTGACATCACCTAGCAACAACATTATTTATTTTACCAGTTTAACAATTTTAAAAATCATTTTCCTTATACTGGAATGATATTTGTAATATGGTGTTTATTCTTTGGACATTTGAAGATTTTAAGTAATAAAACTGGAAATAGATTGATAATGGGTACCAGGGGTTCACTTAGAATTTTGATAACATCCTCAGGGATTTTATAGCTGTTATTTTGGTTTTGATTTTTGATGTTAGTTTTGAAATTTAGTCCCTTAAAATGCTAATAAAAAAAGTCTATATGTTTGCTTTCTCTCTGCCATTCATAGTTTTATCTTTTTAAATATAGTTATTAGAGACTTGTCTTTTCACTATGATGAAAAACTATTTCTTACATTAATAAATTTTGTATTTGTCTCTTATTTCTGCTTCACACTTTTTATTTCCTACATTTAATTATGGGTATATTTTTCTAATAAACCTGTAAGACAAAAAGTTAATTTATTACCTTTGTTTTTCTCATTAGGTACTAAAACACTTAAAGCTATGAATTTATCTTGGAGTATAATAGCCTATTTCTTATGAGTTTTGATATATAATTCTACGTTTTCTTTTGGTTCTTTGCCCCAACATTATTTTTGATGTCATTAATGCATATGATTCAATTTTAGATTTATTATATTACTATTATAACATGTGACTTATAAAATATTTTCTTTAAACTTAATGTGAGTTTTTCAGGACTACAAAAACATTTTGTATTCACAGTCTTAGAATGTTGATATCAAAGATACTGACTTTTACATACATCCATTCTTTTTAACATATCAGTTGTGTAGTTTACATTATTATTTTACTTTTTCTTCCTGACATTGATTTAGTAAAATATCCCAGTCAGTTTTCTTTGTGTCAGAGTCTCTTTTTCTTTCTTTCTTTCTTTTCTTTTTTTCTTTTTTTCTTTTTTTTTTGGTTGTTGTTGTTGTTGTTGTACTGGGGGTTGAACCCAGAGCCTCTCACTTGCATACTTCGCAAGTGCTGGACCACTGAGCTGTCACCCTAGTCCATTTTTTTTACTCTTTGAGACAGGGTCTTGCTAAATTACGTAGACTGCCTCTGGTCTTGAACTTGTGATCCTCCTGCCTCCTGAGCCAGTGGGACTATAGGCAGGCAATACCACACCTGGCTCATTTCTAATTTTTTTTTATTGTTGTTGTTAGGTGCCATCAAGTCAGTATCCGACTCATAGCAACCCTTTGTACAGCAGGTGAAACACTATTGTCAGTGCTTCTCTGCTATTCATAGGGTTTTCAATGGCTGATTAATTTTTGGGTGTGGGTTGTCAGGTCCTTCTCCTAAGCCAACAGTATCTGATGTTCCCAGGCAATCTCCCATCCAAGTACTAACCAGGCCTGACCCTGCTTAGCTTCTGAGATCTGAGTGGATCAAAAGACACAGTGCTATGGCTGCAGGCTAATTTTTTTTATTAGTATGTTTTTAAAAAATATCTTTATCATACATTCTGGTATTTTGGCATTTTGGTACTTCCAGGTATTATTTACATAATAAATTTAGGCCCCGAGGGGCAACTCAGTGGTGAAGTGCTTGCCCAGGATGTAGAAGGCTTTGGATTTAATCCCTGATGCTACAGAAAGGAAAAAAATAAATTTAGTCTTTAAAATTAGATATGTTTTTGAAGCATATATGAATATATGCAGCGATACACATTCCACCTTTTTAAATTTTCTGCTCTTAGGTTTTATGTTATTGTCTTATGGCTTGTGTTATTTAGATTTGACTTAACTATCTTTGTTCATGTTTTACGTTTTAGCTTTTCTGTTTGATGTTTATATTTTTATGTTTTAACTTCACCAGAGATGGTTTACTTCAATAGAATTTTAATATTATATTTATTTGGTGAGTTGATAGTGTATCACTTTACTTTGTTTTCTCTTTTCTATATTTTTTGTGCAAGAGTAACATTAATTTTATGTGTGTGTATATGTATATATACACACACATACATATACATATATAAATATATGATAAGTTTCTCTGGTTTCTTTTAACAGTAAAGAACATTGCTTTGATTTTGTTTGCTCTTCCTTCCCTCTTTGCCTCCCTCCCTCCCTTCTTTCCTTTCCTCCATGTGATTGAATCCAGGGCCTTACACATGCTTTGCAAAGCACTTTACCCCTGAGCTGCATCCCCAAGTCCATTTTTGAGACAGGATCTTGCGAAGTTAACACAGGCTGCCTCTGGTGTTGAACTTGCGATTCCTGTCTCTACCTCTTGAGTCACTGGGTATATGCCATTATGCCTGGCTTGCTTTTCCTATCTTTAATCTCAAATTTAACCTGAAGTTGCACACATTGTCCTTTTGTTTATTTATTTAATTTATTTATATTTTAATTACCTTTTATTTATTTATTTATTTGGTGTTCATACTGAGGAGTTGAACCCAGGGTCTTGAATATACTTTGCAAGTGCTCTACCACTGAGTGGTACCCATACCCTATCCATCCTTTTCCCCTTTATTTTCAGCCAGGACCTCTCTTAGTTACGCGGTTTTTGTCTGGTCTTGAACTTGCATCTTCTGGCCTCAGCCTCCTGAGTCGCTGGGATTACAAGCAAGTAGCACCATGCCTGACTCAAGTTTTAAGTAATTTATATTCAGGTTTTTTTTCCTGTTCTTTGAAATGTTTCATACTGTGGAAATGAGGTGACAATCTGAATGTTCTTTTTACTAAGATAGTGACGAAGTAGAAAGGAAAGAACAAGCTTCATATAAAATCTTTATCTGGACCCCAATGACAGAGTTTCTTTATTATGCTAATTTTCTTAAAAAAGTAAATCACTATGATATTATAGTAGGTCATATACTTGGGTAAGTAAGTACCTCTTACCTGGGTAAGTACGTACCATTTCTATACACAATTTTTCTTTTCTTGAAAAATTTTTTGTCTCCTCTTAGCCATTTGCTCACCAAATCATTTAATAATCATTTTGCCTAATTTCCAGCTAAAGCTTTTTAAAAATTTTAATTGATATTGTGTTGATTCTGCTTAACAATCTAGAGAGAATTGGCTTTTTTTTGACGGTGGATTTTTGTATCTATAACTCAGGGGACATCATCCATTTACATCTTAACTATCTGTTTTTCTTATATAGAAAGGTGATTTTTTGTATGCATATATTCAGCAATCTTATTGAACTGTTAATAATTTGAATTATTTGTTGATAAATTCTTCCTTTCTGTAGTCATTTTTTTGTGAATAAAGACTTTTAAGTTTTCCTCTTTCACTCTTGCATCTTTTATTAAGTTACTTGGTATATAAAAGAGAGGCCCCCCATACATATAGTGAACAAATGTGGTGGTAGAGAAGATAATACAAAGTGTTTTTAGAGGCTTGCTTCTGCTTTTTGAGATTGGCTTCATATGTCATCACTAAGTATATTGATTAAGGAAATTCCTTACACTCAAATAAGAGTTTTTGTATCTATATTAGCTTTCTGTTACTGTAACAGGTACCTGAGATAATCAACTTATAAAGAAAAAAGGCTTATTTTGGCTCACTGTTTTGGAGGTTCAGTCCATGAATGATGGGGCCCATTGCTTTGGGTCTGTGGCAGCAGAGTACATCATGGTAGCACAGTCCATCATTTTATTTATGGAATGAGTTAAAAAATCATGAAACTTATTATTATTATTATTATTATTATTTTTGTGTGTGTGTGTGGTAGTGCTAGGGTTGAACCTAGGACCTTGCACAGGCTAAAATCCCATTCACCTCATGGCCAGATGTTAAAGAAAGAGAGGAAGGTACTGGCATCCCACAACTGCCTTCAATGCCATACTCCCACTGACCTAAAATCTCTCATTAGACTGTACCTTTTAAAGGTTTTTATCACTTTCTGATAGTGCTAAGCTAAGGACTCAAGCCTTTTCAAATTCAAACTATAAACAATACCAAATATTAGATTTTGATTAGAGTTTTTCCCTGCTTTTCTTGCCTGCTATTGTGATGGTCATAGTTTTTCTCCTTTGACTTATATGAAGGTAGTGAGAGGTGAATAGAGATACTAACTATACAATTCTGTGATAAACTACAAACCACATACAAAATACTTTTTATATATCAATTACTTCAAATTGATAATGCTTTGAGATTGGCTTCTAATTAGCTTTCATAATACTAAGTTCATATTTAGAAAGCACTTAGCATAAGTTGTTCTGCTAATTTAGTAGCCCAGTTTCTCAATGACAGGACACATCGATTACATGTTGCAGAAGAATATATCAACAAAATCAGAACAAAATAATTTTTATCCCTATTTTACTAATTCATAATAATCATGCTTTTGCTTTAAATTAATTTCATCAATTTACTTTAGTATTTACTTTTCTTATTATTTTACTATGTATTTAGAAATGGTAAACAAGCTTGGTGCAATGGCTCATTCCTGTAATCCCAGCGACTCAGGAGGCAGAGGAAGGCGGATCACAGGTTTGAAGCCAGAGATAGCCTACCTTACTTAGCAAGACCATGTTTCAAGATAAAAGATAAAAAAAAGTGGGCTAGGGGTGTACTCTAGTGGGAAGACACTTAGAAAAGTATGTGCGAGCCCCTGGATTCAACTTCTAAATACCAACCTCCCCCCAAAAAACCCCATAGTATTACATATTTTATACATAGTTTTTTTGTACTTTGAGGCAATAGTTAGCTTTTTTCCTTAGGTAATTTTTATAAGTTTCTGTATTCTCTTTTTCTTCGGATTTTTATATTTAAGTGATTGTGTTAATAGCATTAATGGATGTAAACTATGATTTAATCATGTTTTTCCTTCCTAGGTTAGTAACACTAGAAAACAGCCCGTGTATTACACCAGAGTTGCTTCGTATATTTCAGAATATGTCACCACTTCTTGGTATGTGTGAAGGTATAAGCTTATAATATTTTCTAATATAACTATAGTTTGGGGGTATTATAGCTGACTTTATGCCTTCCATTTTTATTAAAGTCCATGTATTGGCAAATAATTTGAGTAGTGTTTTCATAGTTTGCAGAATTTTCTATATAACTTTATAAACAATTTATGTTCATTTAAATGTTAAATTACATGCCCTTGTGGAAAATTTTGTAGTATAAACAAAAAATATTCTTTTTTTTTTTTTTTTTTGGCAGTACTGGGGGCTGAACCCAGGGCCTCGCACCTGCATGCTCTGCAAGTGCTGGACCACTGAGATGCACCTCAGCCCATTTTTTTACTTTTTGAGACAGGGTCTCGCTAAGTTACACAGACTGCCTCCAATCTCAAACCTGCGATCCTCTTGCCTCCACCTCCCAAGCTGCTGGGATTACAGGCATGCGCCACCGTGCCCGACAACAAAAAATATTCGTAGGAAACTAATTACAATTAAGCTTGAACTTTGATAAAATTTCTGTTTGATAGCAGTAGTATATATTATTTAGAAAGCTATATTATAAAACTGCTGCTATATACCATGGTTTTTTCCAACTTTTTTTACAGTTTGCTTTTATACTTTCAATTATACATGAATAGGCTTTGTGCATATTTCTGTGTTTTTAAAAAAGTATTGAAATTAGATATTAGGGCATGATATATTATTTGTTGAAATATTATGAATGAGCCGTATAATATTGAAGTTTTTTATTTCTCCCATGGTCAGTGTTGGGAATTGAACCTGGCCCCTTGCACATGCTAGGCAAGTGCTCTACTATTGAGCTACGTACGTCCTTAACCTTCTTATTATTTAATAATATTTTGATTATAGAGTTGTTTTGTGTGGGAGTTTACCAGCACAGTCTCCTACCTAAACTTGAGGCATATTTGATGATTATACACATTGCAAGTTAGTGGTCCATTGATTCTTTTCAATCTGCAAAATATTATGTTTTTATTATTTGCTTATAACTATGTCATTAAAATTAAGTTTTTATTTTGCATTGAGAGATCTCATTCTTGAAGAGTCAGCCATGAATTGTCTTTAATTTCTTCATTAGAACTTTGAGTATATTAGACCTGGCATGGTGATGCATGCCTATAACTCCAGCAGTTGGGAAGCAGAGGTGGGAGAATCTATGCAAGTTCAAGGCCAACCTGGTCTACATAGTGAGTTCCAGGCTAGCTCAGGCTACACAGAGAGACCCTGAATCAAAATAACCTAAATAAGTAAGTAAATAAGTAAATAAATAAATATAGGAGGAGAGAAAGAAAGAATTTTGAGTATATTAACTAATTTAATATTGTCCTGAGATGTCACATAAAAACACCAGGAAATGTATAATTATTATGATAATATATGAATACTGTTAGTCTGAGAATTTACCTATTCTGAAGAATTTTATCAGAAGAAAACATATTGCTGATGCATGATGATATAGTGGAAAAGTGAAGCCATCCTTTGAAAATGTCAGCAAAGCAGGACTAAAACACAATTCTAAGTGATTTGAAGGACATTTTCTTTCCTCGTTTATTGGGTGGCCATGGTGGCTAGATAATGTGGCTAGATGTGATTAGTCCTTCGCATTTTCTCTGAGGTTCCCTTCCTTTCCCCTTCTTTCCTTTGCCTTCCTTCCTTCTTGTTTTCCTTCCTTCCTTTTTGCCTGCCTTCTTTTCTAAATACTTTTCCTTCCTACTTCCCTCCTTCCCAGATAGGGTCTCACTATGTAGTCTATTTCAGTAATAAGAAAATGGCAATAGGCCAGTCACTTACCACTTCATCTTTCAGTCATCATAGAGAAAGACTAGGAAATGCCCTTTTTACTTCTCTTTACTCTCTAGTAAAGGTCTTTTGCATCCTATTCTATCTAACTTCTGTTGTTGTTGTTGTTGTTGTTGTTGTTGTTGTTAGGTGCCGTCCAGTCGGTATCCGACTCATAGCGACCCTCTGTACAACAGGGGAAACAATATCATCAGTGCTTCTCTGCTGTTCATAGGGTTTTCAGTGGCAGATTGATTTTTGGGAGGGGGTTGCCAGGTCCTTCTCCTAGATTGATTTTTGGGAGGGGGTTGCCAGGTCCTTCTCCTAAGCCTACAGCTTCTGGTGTTCCCAGGCGGTCTCCCATCCAGGTACTAACCAGGCCTGACCCTGCTTAGCTTCCGAGATCTGATGGGATCGGATGCCACAGGACTACAGCTGCAGGCCATCTAACTTTTATATCATATAAAATGCCATTCTTGGTAATCTACATGCTTCTTCATACTTGACCTATTAATGGAAACCTTAGCCAAAACCGTTAAAATAAACTTTGTCATGAATAGAATTGAACCATTGTTCTGTACAGGTGACTCCAAATAATGGTCTTACTTTGCCTTTGTATCTCACCTCAAGTTCAGCATGCCTGACCTCTATAATGTACAGTTCCCTTAGAGCAGTGGGAAAATGTGTGGGAGCCGGCATGGTGGAATGGGTCTAGAGGCTCTGAGGAAAATGAGCTGGTGAAGGCACCTAGCTGCTGCAGGTTGGAGGGGTCTCACCCTCTTTGCCCTTAACAGTAGAAACTATCTGATTCTTGTCTTTCCTGTCTAGCTGTTACAATAAGGATTCTGCCACCCTCCTTGCTCAAGCTTCCTGGCCACCTGATGATAACCTTGTTGCCTTGCATTCACCATGTTTCCTACCTGCATAAGATAGGCAGGACATGCTGAAATAGATAATGTATAACTCTGCTGCATTCTCCAAGATCTTGCAGTCGCTTAAAGTATAGATTAACCCTGACCCTCCAGAATTTTTCATTTTGCTTTGATGTTTTGATGAATTCACTAATAAGAGAAGTTACCAGGAATCACTCTGGGCATCATTCCCGAAGAACACTGAGACCCCTCAGTCTCCTTTGCACTAAATTTTGGTGTCTTGAGTGGTTAATTCTTTGTTTGTTGACCAGTTCTGCTTTGTAGACGGCGGCAAGAAGGGCTTGGCAGGTGGAAAGAAGAGATTTAAACAAAAAATATTTAGCTAACCTGCTGTAACCGTATGATACTGTTTTTAGTGTACCTTTAGGTAAGTGCTCTAGTGTGGTTTTGCTACAGAAAGCTTTGTAGTGTATAGGCTATCCTTATTAAATCAGTTCAGGACTTTTATGTGTTTAGAACACTGTCTGACATGTAGTAATCTCTTTATGTTTGTTCCTGATGTGGCTGTTACTACTATTAACATTACTACTATTTTAAAAGAAAATGTATCCAGCCATTGACTGTCTCTATAGGATGTTACCTACCTGAATTAAGGACTAATAAAATTTCAATCTTCTGATAATGGGTATTTGATTTAATTCTTTTAAATTTTCCAAGGTTTAAAACATTTTATATGATATAAAGTATCAATGAATAAAGGTGATGCACACACTATTAAATTATTTCCATGTTTTATTTATTTTTATTTTTTTGAGGTACTGGGGGTTAAACCCAGGGCCTTACACTTGCATGCTTTGTAAGTGCTATATCACTGAGCTGCACTCCCAGCCCTTTTTACTTTTTGAGACAGAGTGTAACTAAATTATGCAGCCTGCCTTTGGTCTCGAACTTGTGATCCTCCTGCCTCTGCCTCCTGAGTCACTGGGATTACAGACATGAGCCACTGTGCCCATCTCCCACTTATTTTTGAAAACAAAAATGTGTAATTTGTTTTGTGTATTGTGGTATATATATTTGCATAAATAATATGACAAAACTCAACAAATCACACCTTTGCATGTTTAGTATATCTTAACATCAGTATTACATTTATTTTTGTTTGAGTATTGTACCACTAATTAATACCATTTGACAGCTTTTTGGATATACATTCTTTCAGATATGTTTTTAAATTTATTTTTTAATACAACCAGATTATTTGTTTTAATCTTTTAAGACTATCGATCAAAATAAATACTGTTTTGGTATCAGTTAAAACATATTCTTTCTTCTCAGGTCAATGATTTTTAGTAATTTATTTAATGTACAATGTTGGTTTTTTTCTAAGCAGATATAAAACTGTTAGCAGAAAGTTTCCCATTTTAATTTAAAATATATAAAAACCAACAATATTGAACACTTTAAGATACTGACATTACTGATTTTTAGGATATGTTAATAAAACATGAAGAAATCCAAGACTAAAATTCATTTTATGTTTTCTATACAGAAACAGAGGCCATAACAGAGAAATTCTATTAATTGAGCTTGAATGGCTTGTGTTTGTCCTTCAAATAGATTTAGTGTTACTTTACTTAGTATTGTTATTACTTAAAAGATAAACATCTGATTGACTCTTGTCTATGTTCTGAATGCCAAACTTAATGATCCTTAAATGATAAAATTTTTCTGTGGTAACTTCCTAATTTGGAAGGGACTAGGCTATCTCAATACCTTTTGGCCTTCAGATTTTATCAGAATTTTAAATAGAAGATAAAACTGTTACAATCACATTTCTAACAATAAAGCTTTACATAGTTATATGGTTAAAAATTAAGTAGATTTATGTTAAATCTCTGTAATTCAATAATTTATTCACTACCTACCCCTTTATACAAATTTAAGGCAATGTGTAAAATGTAAAATAAAAATACAAATTAAAAAGTGGAGCAAAATGTACAAAGGAGGAAAAGAGGATTAGATTACAAAATCCAATCAGACTAATAGATATAAATTATATATTCAGAGAACATGACTAGATATTTTGATGGACTATAGGTTTACCTCAGACCTCTTGGCTATTTGTGGGGAAAAAAAGTCTGGATCACCTAAGTCAGAGGTTTTCATTCTTGGCTTTTTGACATTTTAGACCAGGCTAATCTTTATGATATCGGGCTTTCCAGTGCATTGTAGGATGTTTGGCACTAGGGACTGGTTTCATGGAAGACAATTTTTCCACAGGTGGGAGCAGCTTTGCAGGTCAAGAGCATTTCATTTATTGTGTGAATACAAATGTAACTTCACTTGCTTGCTCACTGCTCATGGACTGGAGGTTGGGGACCCCTGTTTAATAGTATCTCTGGTCTCAACTGATTAGATGCTACTGGTGACACTGAAAAATTGTTTGCACACTGTCATATGTCTATATGTGGGAGAAATTTCCCATTAATGAAAATTATTCACCGTATCTGAAAATAAATACAAATCTATTGCATGATTGAACTGTACAACTCTTTCTGGTACTCGGACCAGACAATAATTTTTCTTAAGCATTTCAGTGTTATTGTTAGGTGCTGTCAAGTTGGGTGTGACTTACATAGACCCTATATACAACAGAACAAAATACTCCCCAATTTTATACCAGGCACATGATCTTCATTATGTTTGAGCTTGTTGTTGCAGAGACTGTGTCAGTATATCCAGTTGAGGGTCTTCCTTTTTTTTTGTTAACCAGACACTCTCCTTCAGGGATTGGTCCCTCCTGACATATCCAGATATGTAAGACTGTTTAGCCATCCTTGCTTCCAAGGAGCATTCTGGTTGCACTTCTTCTAGGACAGATCTATTGATTCTTTTGACTGTCCATGGTATATTTAGTACCTGTCTCCAGCACCATAATTCAAAAGCATCAATTCTTCTCCTGTCACCCTTACTTAATGTCCAGCTTTTACAACTATGGCATGAGTCAGGCACACCTTCATCTTCAATGCGACATTTTTACTGTTGAACACTTTTTAAAGAGGACTTTTGCCAAAGCTTTTCCTAGTGCAGTGCATCTTTTGATTTCTTGACTGCTGCTTCTGTGGGTGTTGACTGTAGAACCAATTCAAAAAAATATCTGGACAACCTCAATCTTTTCTCCATATATCATGAAGTTACATATTGACCCACTTGTAAGAATTTTTGTTTTGTTGATATTGAGGTGCAGTCTATACTGATGTTTCAAATCCTGGTCACCTTCAGCAAGCAGAGGGTCTTATCTGCGTAATAATTCAGGTTTTTAGTGTCTTCTTCCAATCATGATGCTGTGTTCTTCAGAAATTCCAGCTTCTTGGATTATTTGCTCAGCATACAGAATGAAGGGGTATAGTGAAAGGATACAGCCCGAATGCACACCTTTTTCAACTTTAAACTAGGCAGTTTAAAGTTCTGTTTGAATGACTGCTTCCTGGTCCATGTATAGATTACTCATGAGTACAATTAAGTGCTCTGAAATTCCCATTCTTCAAAGTGTTATCCATAATTTGTTACGATCCACACAGTCAAATGCCTTTGCATAGTCGATAAAACATAGACAGACATGTTTCTGGTATTCTCTGATTCCAGCTGATACCCATCTGACATCAGCAGTGATGTCCCTGGCTCCATGCCCTCTTCTGACTGTGCCTTATTTTCCAGCAAGTCCCTGTCTATATACTGCTACAGTCGCTTTTGAGTGATCTTTAGCAAAATTTTGCTTGTGTGTAATATTAATGATAATTAATATTATCATTTTTCCACATTCTGTTGTATCTCCTTTCTTGAGAATAGGCACAAGTAAGGATCTCTTCTAGTCAGTTGGCCAGTTAGCTGTTTTCCGAATCCCTTGCCATAAAGAAGTGAGCCCCTCCAGTGCTGCATGTGTTTGCTGAAACATCTCAATTTCTAGTCCATCAATTCCTGGAGCCTTGTGTTTCGCCAGTTCCTTAAAGGCAGGTTCCACTTTGTCCTTCAGTACCATTGGTTCCTGATCATATGCACCCTCTTGAAATTACTAATCATCCACCAGTTCTTTTTGGTATGAGACTATCCCTTCCATCTTCTTTTGATGTTTCCTACATCATTTAATATTTTCCCTGTAGAATACTTCACTATTGCCTCTTGAGGCTTGAATTTTTTCTTCAATTCCTTAAGATTGAGAAAAACTGAGTATTTTCTATCACCTGCTCTTTGCACATGTCATTAGGAGCTTGTAAAAGGCAATGTGCAGTATCTGAAATAAATTTCATCCTAGGTCTCTTTTCATTATCCATATTTAAATTTGCTAATGATAACATCTAAGAAAATTTAGTAGAAACTATCCTGAACATGGTTGGAGATGTGGAAAGCCGTTGAGTTGGTTTAATCACCTGGTATTTGTTTGTATTGTTAAATCCAAGAGTTGTGTATTTTGGGGGTCTGGGCAGGACTTTGCAAGTGCTGCTAATGGGCTTCACCCTCAGACCATTCTTTTATTTTTTGAGTCAAAGTCTCACTCAGTTTCATAGGCTGTCTCTGACCTTAAACTCATGATCCTCCTGACTCTGCTTCCCAAGTCACTGGGATTGCAGGTGTGCCCCACCTCACCCAGCTGATCTAGGGGGTTTTAAAATATCTGTTTGAAGAGATGGATTTTATCTTTTTTTTTTTTTTTTTTGGCATTTTGTATACTTTTATTATTAGAAAGTACTTGTTTAATAGCAATCTTCTCTGACAGACTATAAGCTCCAAAATGGCAGAGACCACAATGATTTGTGTCTTTAGTTACATCCTGTGCTGTCAAAGCAGTTGTCGTTGTTAGGTGCCATCAAGTCGTGTCTGACTTATAGCGACCCTCATAGGGTTTTCAATGGCTGATTGTTTCGGGATTGCCTTGGGAGTGGATTGCCACAGTAGCTGGCACATAATAGGCCCTCCATAAACATATGCTTATGGAGTGGCCAACACATGACTACTGACTTAAATACTTAACTCCTGGGATTCTTTACACCCATCTTCTGCTCTCCCTCTCTGGTCCACCTGCTTCACTTCTGTCTCCAGGCCCGCCAGTCAGCACCATTCCCTCAACCACCACCCCAACTTTAACATAAAGCCAGACTTCTTGTTCTTGTTAGGAGCCATTGAGTCAGATCCGACTCACAGCGACTAAGTACACCAGAACGAAACACTCCCCAACACTGTACCAGGCACACGATCTTTTTATGTTTGAGCCCATTGTTGCAGCACCTGTGTTTCTTCTCATTTTGAGTCATGCCACATCAGCAAACGGACATCCCAGGAGCTTTACTCCATTCCCTTCATTAAGGTCCACTCTACTTTGAGCAGGCAACTCTTCCCCAGTTGTTTCTTGAATGCCTTCCAGCCTGGGGGGCTCATTTTCAGCACCATATTTGACAGTGCTTCTCTGCTATTTATAGGGTTTTCAATGGCTAATTGTTTTTGGAGTGGGCTGCTGGGTACTTCCTCCTAGTCTGTCTCAGTCTGGAAGCTCAGCTGAAACCTGTCCACCATGGGTGGCCCTGCTGGTATTTGAGATACCGGTGGCACAGCTTTCAGCATCGCAGCAGCACGTAAGCCTCCACAGCACCACAAGCTGACAGACACGTGGGGGAAAGTCAGACTAGTGGGCATTAAATGCCATGGCCAAGTTTTAGTCCCAGACCATCCCTGGACTCAGCAAATGCTGGTCAAGTAACTCTCTCTCTCTCTCTGGCTTAGGATGGAGAGACGCCAAGAAAGATCGAAGCATCTACCCTCATGGGTTACACCAGGGCTTCTTGAAGGGATTTTGTGGCAGGAGGGAGGGGGGCAGGAGATTGAATATCTCTGTGCCTTGTACAGGGCAGCGTAATGGATGAGCAGTGGAAAGCCCTTCTATGAAACATGCCAGGTCTGTTGCAATAGGTTCTCCCCCAATGGCCCAGAATTGTATTTCCCTGAAGACATGCTAAGCCGTGCTCTGGATTGACACAGGGGTGGTGCCCGTGGCTCCTCCTCAATGCTCCCAAAGGAGGTTGGTCTCCAGATGCCCCAGCATAGGAGGAAGCAGATGGGAATCGAGGGAGGTTTGAACCCTCTTCCCAAGAGTCTCAGGGCCTTGGAAATGGAGGGGCTTTTAAGAGGTTCCCAATTCCTGTACATCCCATCTGTTCTGCAAACAGTCTTCTAGTTTTTAGTTTGAGTGCACAGCAAGGAGGAGATAGTCATATTCTCTCTGTCTCTCTCTGATTCTGATTCTCTCTCAAAACAGCCAGTGGAGGCCAGAGCCTCTACTGCTCAGCATTCAGTTCTCCTTGGCAGAAGAGAATGGGGAGGAAGGGTGATGAGGACTTGTAGCCCCATCTGATTTTATCATTTTTAAAGTTAGCCCTTCACAAATATTGTTTCTTTCAACAACGATTTTTTTGTATGTTTACTTGGCAGTCTCAAAATTATATTTTCTGGCCTGCCGTAAGGGAAGCCACTCTCAGTTTTCACTTAAATATAGACCCTGTTGCCTTGCTTTTTAGAGTATTTGCCAAACATTCTACTCTTCAGTGTTGGCCAGCAAAGACGTGCGCAAGTCTGGACTTGACTAGACTTTATCCTTGAAGAGAAAAGGATAATTTGAATTTTCAGAAGTATACCTTTATTCAGGTATACTTTATTCAGAGGCTTTCTTTTATTTCTACATGATTTTATTATCATAGAGATAAATTGATCATCCATGTCCTTACCCTATCCTCAAATATTTTTTTCCATGGTACTGGGGGATTGAAATCAGGGCACTTCACCACTGAGCTGCACCCTCAGTCCCTTTTTAATTTTTTTTTATTTTGAGATAGAGTCTCCCTACCTTATGCAGGTTGCGTGTGGCCTCAAACCTGTGATCTTCCTGCTTCCACCTCCTGAGGCACTGGGATTACAGGCATGTGACACATTCCCTGGCTACCTATCCTTAGTTGTTTTTTTGGGGGGTGCAGGGGGAGATGGCTACTGGAGGTTGAACTCAGGGCTTGGCACTTGCATGCTTTGCAAGTGCTGGACCACTGAGCTGCACACCCAGCCCATTTTTTTTTACTTTTTTGAGACAGGGTCTCGCCAAATTACACAGATTACCTCTGGTCTCAAACTTTCAATCCTCCTGCTTCCACCTCCCCAGCTGCTGGGTTTACAGGTGTGCACCACTGCGCCTGGTCCCTGTCTTTAGTTTTTCGAACTAGTCTGTCAGATCTTAATGCCTTAAAGTACATTTGGAGCTAGAGATAGGATTGTCATTCATTTATGAAAATAAATAGAAGATTCACATTTGAATATAAGGTCTACTCAACTTTCCTTATACTGTAGATTGAGAATCTAAGGGCCTAGGTCATTATATTTTACAATGAAAAGAAAAAACTTTTAAAATTTGTCCTATTGCAAGTGAATAGAACTTTTAAAATATTTACAAGAAAGAATGATAGATTTTAGATATAGATGCTACGTTTGTGTTTTGATCTGTATAATAAATATGGTCTATATTTTATTGTATTTTATTGCTGTATGTGATGTTGTTGTTAGGTGCCGTCGAGTCGGTATCCGACTCATAACAACCATCATAGGGTTTTCAATGGCTGTTTTGGGATTGCCTTGGGACTGGATTGCCAGGTCCTTCTCCCATTTTTACGGTGCAGGGAATTGAACTCAGGACCTCAGAGACTGCAGCGCAGTGCTCTACCAACTGAGCCAAATCCCAGAAGACATGTAAAATTTCATTACATCAAATTTTATCACATTTAGTTTTTTCCCCTTTATTGATAAATGTTCGTGGGGAACAGAATAATACATCATTTGCTATTCCCATTGTGCAATTGTTATTTCACTTTTGGTTACCTGTTCATCAGCTTACAAAGTTTATGGAACTTTTTGATTAATGTGTATTGAAACTCGTATGCATTTATTGGTTGTATTCCCCTATTTTTCTCATGTACTCATGAAGTTGCATCATTTACATTGAGATTATCCTCTCCCCCTTTATCCCTTTACATTGTTTCCCCTCCCCTTGCAGCCTTCCACATACTTCACTTACCTTTGCTAGTCCCCTCCCTCCTTCTTTGTACTCTGCTTATATTTTCCTTCTTAGCTAAATTTAATTGTTCATTTTTATATATCTACATATGTATAGTTTTTTCTTCCTTCAGGTAAGATTCATCTCCCACATATGAGAACATAAGGTATTTCTCTTTTGAGCCTGTGTTCATTCACTTAATATACTCCAGTTACATCCATTTTGCTGCAAATGACATTATTTCATTCTTTTTTATTGCTGAGTAATATTCCATTGTATCACATTTAATTTTACAGTAGTTTTTAGTTTGCACTTGAGAAGCAATAGCTAAAAACAGTATCTTTTTCCTGTGCTATTCTGGCATATATTTAAAAACATATTTTAGAGCCGGGCGCAATGGCACATGCCTGTAATCCCAGTGACTGGGGAGGCGGAGGCAGGATGATCCCAAGTTCGAGACCAGAGGCAGTCTGAGTAATTTAGGGAGATCCTGTCTCTAAAAGTAAGAAGAAAAAAAAAATGGACTGAGGGTGCAGTTCATTGGTACAGCACTTGCAAAACATGCGAGCACAAGGCTCTGGGTTTAAACCCCAGTACGAAAAAACTGTGACAAAAACAGAAAAAAGAACATATTTTACATGTAGATTTTGGTAGTGGAGGATAGCTGAAGGAGAGAGCCCAAGGATTGAAAATATTTAAATATAATATTTTTTGAAGTATAAAAGAGAATATTTTTGTTAAGTAAGATTGCATATTCAGTGCCAGTGCAATAATATTAAATGTTCATTGAGTGAATTCATTTAAGCAGATGTCAAAATATAATGATAACATGATTTATTCACGTGTTGTTTGCCACCATATTAGCACTAAAAATATAGTCTGAAATGAAAAGTTTGGTCAAATGGTTATCTTGCTTATTTATTTTTTAAATGGAGAAAAAAGGGAGACATTTTATGTTTTTTCTAAATTGTTTTAAATAGTAAAAGGTAAATGAGATACCATTAAGTTATAGGTGTGTGGTAGTTTTTAGGTAGATATTTATATATAATTATAATCTGAATTGTCTTCAGAAAAGGTTTATAAAGAAAGCAATATAAAAAAACTTAGTTTTGTTTTGCTTTTGACACAGGGTCTCACTGTGTAGCCGAGGTTGGTCTCAAACTAAGTGCTTGGACTGTAGGTGCATGCTACCATATGTGGCTATAACTTAGTTTTAATTAAAATGTATCATATTATCTGAACTAATTTTAAACAGTGAGTTAATTTGCCTTTTTTTGTTGTTGTTAAATATTGTTTTGACAGAACTAAGTTCAGAAAATCTGAGAACCTGCTTTAAGATCATCAATGGTTATATCTTTTTATCTTCAACAGAATTTTTACAGGTATGTTGAAGTAGTTTCTGCATTGTAAGAAATTAGTTATTATTTTGTTTTTTGTTTGAAATTAAGAGGTGCCTTTTCAGAATCTAAGATTGGTTTGTTACTTTAAGGGGGCAATCATTTCATTGTGAGAATTCCCCACTACAGGGCAGGTGTGATCAGTATGCAGTTCTATTTTTTTATTTAATAAAGTAAATATACTATAAATATATTCTTATATTCTCATAAAAATCAGTGTCTCAATAAACTATATTTTTTACTAGCTACGTTTTTTTTTCTTAACTCTTCCTGTGAATTATAATTGAAACTGTATACTTAGACCTTTAGTATATAATTTCATATAGATCATAATGATTCCCAAATTGGATTTTATGTGTTTTTGCTATTGTAGATATATTATTATGTATATATTGACTTTTGATTGCCTTCCAGACATATGCAGTAGGTCTTTGCCAGTCTTTCTGTGAGCTGTTACAGGAGATTACTACAGAAGGTCAAGTTCAAGTGCTCAAGGTATTGTCACCTTTTTATCACCATCATATGATTTAAAAAATCTTTTGGATGTGGATGGTTGGTAATAAGGAGAAAACTTGATATAATTCTGAAGAGTATTTTCTTTTGGCAATATTCAGTTGGTTTTATACCTCTGCAGTAGAGGTCTCAAGTTCAAATGTGCATACAGATCACCTAGAAGTCATTTTAAAATAGATCCTGGATTTCTAATCAATTCTCAGTAGGTTGGGATTTTTACTTATCACAAGGTCACACTGTGTAGCAAGGATTTTAAAACTTTTAAGCAAATTGTTCCAAAACTGGTGATATCACTTCTTATGCCTCCAGTTTGCTAGTGTGCTTTTGGGACAGATTTTTTACTGTGTAACTTGAAAGTTTTGAGTCATGTATTGAAGTTAAGAGTATTAAGTTTGTTGGTGTTTTGTATAATTAAGAACCAATGGCTTGTAAGTTTTATATTATCTTTATATATTAAAGATTGAAATAGCATTACATATATGCAATAATCTACATGGAAACATTTATGAATATAAATATATGTTAAAATATATGTATTTACATATGTATATACATATGTACCATATACATAATGTATAGACTTTGAAAAGTGTAGCTATTTACAATTTCTTAGCTGTGCTCTAAATCAAATAGCAGAGCTGAATTCTGGTTAGGCAAAGTATTACTATCATAACAAACTTGAATTTATGGTGTGAAAATCATGAAATTATTATAGATCCTTGAAACTGATGAAATTAAAAGGTAGTTGCCTAGAAAAGTTCATTGTAAAAAATATTATTTAAGTAATTAAAATAATTATGCCAGCAGTCCAAAGTGTACTTTGAGGAGTAAGTAGGTAAAAATTTTTGCAGATAATAAATTCTTATTTCATATTAACCAATACGATTGCTATTATGCATCTAATAAGAGTAATCTTTAATCAGTTGTTGTTGTTGTTGTTAGTTGCCATCGAGTCGGTATCCAACTCATAGCGACCCTCATAGGGTTTTCAATGGCTGACTGTTTCGGGATTTCCTTGAGAGTGGATTGCCAGGTCCTTCTCTGAACTTATTCTTGTGTGTTGTATTTAGTGTGCTGTTCTTCAAAGACATACACACTTATAACACATATGAAACTGTAGATACTCTTGTAAGTGTACATGAGTCGTTTGACTTTGAATTGGTTGCATTCAGTATTATTTGCTGATTATTCAGTCATTTACTCTATGGGTCAGGTATCAGTAACCTTTTCCTGTAAAGTACTTCATAGTAAAATTTTAGTCTTTGTGGGCTACATAGTCTTTGTCTTAACTCTTCAAGCTTGCTATTTTATGAATTATTAATATCAAAGAAAAGGATCATGTCATTTCAAGTTTTTTATGTAGATTTTTTTAGTGCATGTGTGATTTTAAATCTTTCTTCTTTCTTGTACTCCTTACTAGCCTGCAAGTTTTTTCATTATCCAAAATTCAGTTAATATGTGCTTTCTTATCTCTGAATACATCCATAGTGATTTGGAAGTCAGGGAATCCATAGTTTTTATGTTGAAGATTTCACATCCAGTAGAAACACCATGTCAGACATACTGATAGTTCATTTATTGTTGTCTCCTTGCTCTGTACCTTATTTTGCCCACTTAGTTCTCCTACTTATAAATAAAGTGCTTGAGTACATTCTATTCATTTATTATATAAGGAGTTATAGTAAATGATTTTTAATAGTCTATATGCAGTATTTGAAATCTTCTATGTTAATGTTAACCCATATATTTTAAGTGATTAAGAAAAAAATATTTCTTAAATTTAAACACTTTCCAGGACAAATTTGAATCAAAACCTTAAAAAAAAAAAGCTTTTCTGCAATATTAGTAAAGTAATTGTTGAAAGATAGGTTGTAAGTTATTTGGAATAGACATTGTGAAACTTCCATCAAAAACCAAAAATGAGGCAGAGTTTTAGGAAATTCTAAGGAGAATAATTAGTTCCTTCTTACTGCTTTTTTTCCTCCTCAGTACTGAGGGATTAAACTGAGAGTGTTACACATGCTAGGCAAGTGCTCTACTACTGCACCATACTTCCTACCCCCACACCAACTTGTAATCTTTAGTTTTGTATTTTGAAATAGGGTTTCACTAAGTTGCACTTGCTTCCCCTGGCCTCGAACTTGCAATCCTTAACGCCTCACCCTCCCAAGTAACTGGGATTATAGGTGCACACCACAGCACCTGACATGACTTATTTTTAGTATACTCTCAAAAAATAGAAGGAATAAAGTAAAGCAGATTAGACTGTATGAACTGAAGTGAGACTGCCAGGTTAGAATATTGGCTTGCCTACTTCATAGTTGTGTGATGTGTGGATGTCATTCTCTTTCTTTCTTTGCATCTGTAAAACAAGGATGATAACTTTACCTACCTCCTAGGGTTGATGTCAGGATTATTTGAGCTTATGTATGTATTTAAACACTTAAAAACAATGCCTAGCATGTAATAGGTTACTATAAGAGTTGGCTATTTTAATCTAAACTGAGCTATAGCCATAGCACCATGGCATCTGATCCTGTCTGATCTTGGAAGCTAAGCAGGGTCAGCCTGGGTAGTCCTTGGATGGGAGACCACCTAGGGATACCAGGTGCTGCAGACTAGAGGGAAAGACCTGGTGGCCTACTCCCGAAACAATCAGCCATTGAAAACCCTACATAAGGTCGCTATGAGTTGGACCCAGCTTGATGGCAGCTAAAAACATCATTTTAATCTAACTCTGTAACTATCTCATTATAAAGTCTGCCTTCGGGAGGATATAACAAATAGTCTTTAGAGTAATTTATTTGTTTATTAGATCTTTGGGTTTATTTTTTGTTTGTTTTTTGTTTTTTGTTTTAAGTACTGAGGGGCTGAACCCAGGGCCTCGCACATATTTTGCAAGCACTCTGTCACTGAGCTGCACCCCAGCCCCTTCTTTACTTTTTAAATTGAGAAGAGATTCTCATTAAGTTACGTAGGCTGCTTCTGGCCTCAAGCCTGAGATCCTCCTGCCTCTGCTTCCCAAGTTGCTGTGATTACAAGCTTGTACTACCATGCCTGGATGGTTGCTAGATCTTTGGCTGTAGAAAAACAAAACAAATCAAGTAGATCTAACTCATTCTTGGATCATTTTTTCTAAATAAATACTTACTTAAAAGGAACACTACATTAAATTTGCTTTTGAAACTAAGATGATGTACACTATGGTATCAAGAACTGTCTCTTAGCTGTTTCTTTAAAATTAATTGTATTTGTTGCTTTTTAGAATAACAAAATCTTTGATTTTTTTATTATAGAAAACTACAAACTTAAGTACTGTACAATTTCTTAAAAACTTAGTAGCAAAAAGCTATTTTTTTCCATTTTCCTTTGAAATGGATAAGCTGATGTCATTTACCTCCCTCAGTTGTATCTATCTTTTAGTTGAATGATTAAGCACAGAGCACTTACTGTCCAAATATATAGTAAAATATTTATAACATTTAATACATGATTACAGGTTAGAACATTTCTCTATAAGTTTACCAGTGTTGTTGTTAGGTGCTATTGAGTCAGTGTCTAACTCATAGCGACCCTACGTACAATAGGTGAAACAGTATTATTAGTGCTTCTCTGCTATTCATAGGGTTTTCAATGGCAGTAAACCAATAGTAGGTGATTAATAGGTTATAGGGGCTGGGATTTAGCTCAGCTGGTAGAGCACCACTCTGCAGTCTCTGAGCTCCCAAGTTTGATTCCCAGTACCACAAAAATGAGAGAAGGATGTGGCAATCCACTCCCAAGGCAATTCCGAAACAACCAGCCATTGAAAACCCTATAAGGGTCACTATGAATTGGACACGACTTGACGGCACCTAACAACAACAACAATAGGTTTACAAATACTTGAAGTAAAATTTGAAAATCTGTTAATGTGTTTAAGACAGTATTTTTGTATAAACATTGCTGTAGCTAAGCCCATCTGTTTTGTTTGAAATCATAGAAACTGGATTTTATTATTTAATAAATGGATGTTGAATACCATGAATATACTAGTTATCATGAATTAATGTTTTGTGCTTTTATGTAAAGTGGTATTTTGGGACAATGGTGCTTCTATTTTATGCCTGTATTTGAAGGCTGAGAAAACTCAAAATCTTTAGTGTTTTCAGAGTTCTGGAATAGCTATGAGAATTTTTAATATTAGCTCAATATTCTCATTTTTATTATCTGTCAAATGCTATTACTTAACATAGTATGCTATATAACATTCTTCATATATTTTTGGCTAAATGTCACTTTTAAACTCATTTCTCACAGTTCCTGTGAGTAACTTCTTTGTTTTCTGCAGCAGAAAACACATTGTCAAGTAAATTGGGTAGAGAGATCAGTATGCCTACTTTCTGAGCAAATGGTTTAGGGCAAATATAGACTTTATTCTGTGCCTTGGGACAAGCCATCTAGATGAATATAATTATATTCTATAAATACTCAAATTTAAATTGTTATTCACTTGAAATGTGTTAATATGTATATACTATGAATTTTGAAATTATCATTCCTGTCATAGTCATCATTTCACATTAGTAAGCTAAGTTACTTTCATTTTCGGTAATAAAGCCTAAGGTGACACAATTTTTTTTGGGGGGGGCACAGTAGGGGATCGAACCCAGGGCATTCCAACACTGAGCGGCACCCCCATCCCCCTTTTATTTATTTATTCTGAGACAGGGTCTCACTAAGTTGCACAGGCTGCCTCTGGCCTCAGACTCATGATCCTCCTACCTCAGTCTCCCAAGTTGCTGAGATTGCAGGCATGTGCCATGGTGCCCAGGTGACACAAATATTTTTAAGGTATTATTTATTGTGTAATAATAGCAGTAGGGCTGGGATTTAGCTCAGTTGGCAGAGCGCTGCTCTCCAGTCTCTGAGGTCCCGAGTTTGATTCCCAGCACTGCAAAAAGGGGAGAAGGACATGGCAATCCACTCCCAAGGCAATCCCCAAACAGTCAGGTATTGAAAACCCTGTAAGTGTCGCTATGAGTCAGACACGACTCAATGGCACCTAACAACAACAACATATATAGACATATATAGTAGATAGCAAAGGAGATTATTAGAATCTGGATTTTTCATTATAAAAGAGAGAGGACTGTTTCAGGTGGATTTCCCGTGTTGTTGTTGTTGTTAGGGTCCAACTCACAACAACCCTCATAGGGTTTTCAGTGGTTGATTGTTTCAGGATTGCTTTGCGAGTAGATTGCCATGTCCTTCTCTTTTTTTTGTGGTGCTAGGGATCAAACCCGGGGCCTCAGAAAGCATAGAACAGCACTCTACCAATTTAGCTTAGTTGGTAGAATACTACTCTGCACTCTTTGAGGCCTTGGGTTCTATCCTTAGCACCACGAAAATGGGAGAAGGACCTGGCAACCCACTCCTGAAACAATCTGTCATTGAAAACAGAGAAGCACTGGCATAGTGCATGGCATGCCACAGTATCAATGAGTGTTTTGTTCTGTTGTACATAGGGTTTCTATGAGTCAGACTTGGCTCAGCAGCATCTAGCAAGAGAGTTTCCCAAAAGTATCTCAAATTCATCATGTCAAGACAGAACTTCATTATTGTTCTTAATACCACAATTGTACCAATTTCACCAAACATGGAATCTAAGAGCAATGCAAGGCTTTTTTATCTTTGTTCCACTGTTTTTCTATATCCTATCAGTTCTACTTTTTGAATTTCCTTTTGATTCTCCTCCTTAACCCTTGCTCCAAAGTCTGATGACATTTTTCTTCATAATGTTTGTAAACTATCTCACTTTCTTTAGATATGGTTCCTGACCTTTTTGAGTACAAGTACTCCAGAAACCTTTGTGGATCCTTTGCACAATAATTAATATATCTTTGCTGTTGTTGTTAGGTGCCGTCGAGTCAGTGTCCAACTCATAGAGACCCTATGTACAGCAGATGAAACACTATTTTTGTGCTTCTCCGCTATTCATAGGGTTTTCAGTGGCTGATTGTTTTTTGGAAGTGGGTTGCTGAGTCCTTCTCCCAGTGTTCATAGGTAGTCTCCCATCCAAGTACTAACTAGTTCTGACCTTGCTTAGCTTCTGAGATGTGACGGGATCAGAGGCCACAGTGGTATGGCTGCAGGCAACATATCTTTATATATAAACAAATTGCATAAAGACATAGTTTGGATTAAGTGATGATGTGTGTGTGTGTGTGTGTGTGTGTGTGTATACATATATATATATATATGTATATATATATATAAATGAATTTATATTTAAAAAGTCATAATGGTCTAAGTACAAAATGAAGTATTTGTTTCTTCAGATGTTCCTTTATTTGTATGTGTAGTCTAAGCTCTAACACTAATTTTGATATACCCTCAAAAACAAAACCTAAAATGATTCCTATAAGTTGGGGCCAGTCACAGCTATGCAGTATGTCAAAAGTTCTCTTTAAATTCTGTTTTTTTTAAAAATATTTAGTCAGAGTTTCCTATGACATAGTCTAGAATCATTTGGACATACAAGGTTTCTTTAAAAAGGTGTAGTCAGCTATTCCCTTGCCAGCTGTTACTCAGAGATAACCATTGGATTTGCTTAGAGCTGATGATTTTGCACGTGCCTTCCTGTCTGTAAATAATGTCTGCTTTTATTCCTTCATGCGTTAATTTTAGACAATATCTACTGACTTTGTGCATTCATCTTCTGAATAAAGTTATATCAATATTCTTGTTAGATCAACATTCAGTGTTTACATTATGTTTCCTGTATTTTTTATTCAGAGCTGAGACATGTAATTAGCTGTGATTATTTCTCTTTTTCTGTGTAACTTTTTTTTGTATTCTTTGAAATTAATAATCATCTTTTGGTAATTTTTTTGGGGGGGAGAGGACTTGGGGGTTGAACCCAGGGCCTCATGCATGCTTTTTAAATGTTCTACCACTGAACTGCACCCTGAGCCCATTTTTTATTTTTTATCTTGAGACAAGGTCTTACGGAGTTACCCAGGCTGGACTCCAACCTGCAGTCTTCCTGCCTCCACCTCCCAAGTTGATGGGATTACAGGCATGAGGCACAGCACCCAGCTAAGTTTTCATATACACTGAACTATGTGACAGATGTCTAAGTTCAGTATGTTCAGACATATCAGATACTCTTTTAGCCTTAATTTTGTTGAAGAAGTCTATTCTAGCGTCATGTTGACTTGCCCTTCCCAGCCCGTTCTTCTCCGTGTGTTTGGCTTTTCTTATTCTAAGTGTTCTGAAGTTTTACAATGAGGTGCCTTAATGTGGCTTATTTTAATTCACTATATGTGATAGTGATGTGTCCTTTTAGTCTAAAAGCAATCTGTTTTAAACTGCTTACAGAAAATATACTATCTTGTAGTGGGGGTCAGTTGTCAGGGTGGAAAGATTTGGAAATATCGTTTCTTAAGCCGTCTTTCAACCAGCCTCTTATTTTCCTTCTTTGTTTTCAGTCTTTATTTTCTTTTTCTTTTTAGTTTCTCCTTCCTCCTTATGTTATTTCCTGTGGTTTTTAGAGAGAAGAGATAGGAACATGATATATGAGGAGAATCTGGTTGCTTCTCAGCTTTCTCTGTTGTCACCTTAGGATTCAGCTTGCTCTGATCTCATGAGTCAGTTTCCTCTTTAATTTTTTCTTTCCTACTTTTGTTGCTCATTCCCTTTGTCTTTTTAAAATAATATCCTCTGACTCTCATATCCATTTACTGGAATTTTAGCGGGGTTTCAGGAGGGAGTGAAGTTAAATTTGTATGTAACCATCAGCAGATGGCCTTACTTTTTACTCACAGACTGGTGATATCTACCTCTGAGACTCAGTCTACTAACTTGCCTACCTTTTCCCCATGGTCAGATCTTTTCTTCTCAGTTCTAACATTAAAAAATCTTTATTGACGTCAGATTTAATTCTGTTTGGAATCTTCTCTTACCTTTAATAAGGAAGTGTTTTTTTTTTTTTAAATCCATGTATCTCATAGTAGAAATCAATGATTGAACCACAGAAAAAGATTTTATATTTTCAATCTGTGTGTTGGGGGTGCATTTCCTTCATTTATTATGCCAAATTTGAGAATGTTGTCAGCCATTTGTGCTATTTGCTTACTTACCTTGAGAATGTTTTGAAATGCTGGGTGGCAATTTTGATTATCATAGTGTTTGGAGCATGCTGCTTTCATATAGTGAGCACAGTTTCAGTGCGTGAAATGGTTATGCATAGAAAAGAGAGAATCTTGAGAAACATTGCTGGAATTCATAAGGGAAACTTGTTTCTATCTTGAGGCTAGAACCTGCCCACACCCTCTCAGATGTGTCTATTTTTTTTCCACCTCTTAAGCCTTCAAGCTGTAAGCATTGCGTAGATGTCCTTCTTGGTCCTCATTGCTGCTTCCTTATTGCTGTCTTCCTTACTTTGTACAAAAGTGAAACAAAACCCAACAAACAGAAAAATCCTGTCCCTCTTTGGATTTCATTCTTTCCCCTCTTTGTTATAGAGGGAACATCTCACCAATATAAAAATGATTTCTATTTTAAGGTTTCTTGTGTCACAGTTAATACACATGACTAATCTCTATAATTATAAGTAAAATATGATCTCTGCTTTAATAAATATGCATTACATATGCAACATTCACCCTTCCCTCTAATTTAATGATAAATGTAGATTTATTTTCGGACAGTGAGTGTTGGTGTTATAATTTGCCTTTTCGCTATTAAAAGCAATGCTTTTTAAAATGCCTTTTGCTACTTCTAGTAGCATAACATTTTCTAAGGATTTTTTGTTTATAGTGCAAGGGTAGGAAGTACATTAACAGCATACTAATTGTCTTATCACAGTGTGATTCAATATTCTATGCAATATGTGAAGCTGTTTAAATATATACTTTATATCAAATTGCAGTTTCCAATAGATTATTTTACAAAAGTGTATCTAGTGCCAAGATAGTGCATATCAGGTACTTATATTTGTTCTTAAGGTCTGTGTGTGATACTTAATTTAGTATACTGATTTTTTTATCTCTGTTTTGTATGAAACAATGCCTTGCAGTATCAAATATCACCAGTGTGTCTTTCTGATTTTTAGGTTGTGGAAAATGCCCTTAAAGTGAATCCAGTATTAGGTCCACAAATGTTTCAGCCAATTTTACCCTGTGTTTTCAGAGGTATTATAGAAGGGGAGGTAAGATTTTTCTTATGCTTCTAAGAATAACATTGGACTGCAGAGTTCGAGTTTTAATTATTCTCCTTTTTCACTGGAAAAATATTTCTTCCTCATTGATAGGTATAAAAGGAAACCATTTTCTTTCATCTCACAGAAAAGTATAGACTTCTTTGGATATTTCATCCCTTTTACTAGTATGCATTGTATTTATACACAGTGATTTGAAGTAGAGTAATGCTTAGTGACTTAATTCCAATACCTGATATTTGAAAATTTGTGGAGGGGTAGATAGTATTAGACTAAGGGTGTGAAACCACTAGTTGTTTTTGAAGTCTACCTCTTAAATAGATCCATGTAACTATGTATATTAGTAGTATTTAGAATAATATAAATACACTATTGATACATATTCTTTATTACACATGGCATATATACATTATATATATAATCCATATAAATATATAAATATATAATCCATGTATTATGTGCATTTAGGAATTTAGTTAGAACTCAGGCAAGATTGGCAGTTTATTGTGAAGAGAAGCAATGTGAAGAATAATGTTATTTTGTACTCCTATTCATTGTTACTATATTAGTGATTGATTGTTTATACTTGTACCTTATCATAATTTTACATATACTATATTTTAATTGTACAGAGATATCCTGTGGTGATGTCCACGTACCTTGGAGTTATGGGTCGAGTCCTACTACAAAATGCTAGTTTCTTTTCTTCACTTCTTAATGAGATGGCACATAAGTTTAATCAGGAGGTAAGAATTCATATACTTAAATTCAAGGAAATCATTATACAGTTACTTGTTTATGATTGTTTTTCTTTACAGACATATAATATGAAATACGAATACATATATTCATGGAGTATCTTTCTTCTTTCCTTTAATGAACTTGCTTTAATGCTATGGATTAAGAAAGTTTCTATTCTAATTATTGTGGAAAATAACCTTTTCAGGAAAGGTTTATTAAAAATTACTGTAGCTGAAACCAATTATCAGAGTAAGTTTAGTGTAGATTCTTAAATGAATTGATTACTTAAGACTAGATACGTGATATTCAAGTAAGATTTTTATGTTTTCTATCATTAATCTGTTAGATTTATAAGATATAGAGGTTAAGAGTATTTGCGCTTTCTAGAATGGAGACAGTTTATAAAATATTTTCATTTATGACTGAAGCAAATACAAGTCAAGGAAATTCATAGTAAGCAAGTACAAATTTTGTAATATATACAATTCTTCTAGAGCTACACTAATCAGATTGGGGATATTAACCTTTGTTTTAATGAACACCTAGGAGAGTTTTTTTCATTAGTTTCTTAATTTTAACTGGGATAGGATAATATTAGATAGTTAAAAGAGTTTGAGTTCAACAAAATTTTTGAGTGATGCTAATAATAACAATATATTTAATATAATTTCTGGGTGTTCTACATATACTATTTTAAATCTTTACAAGAATCGAGTAAGGTACTAGTATTTTTATTCACTTCTCATATGTGAGAAATATGAATGTTAAAGAGATTTGGTGACTTGCTCAAGTTCATACAGGTAGTAAATGATAGAATTGGTATAACAAACCTCAATAACCTATCCGCACAGCCTAATGTCTTAATTTGTAATGTGACCACATTCCGCTGCCTCCCACTTCCCCTGGAATGGGCATTTTTCCACAAGCCGCTGGAGATACTTGTTTTGGCAAGGTTATAGTACACTTTTAAGGGAAAAAAGTCATTAAGATAGGCAGTTTCATGATATTATAAACACTGCATTAGAGATATGTCCAGTGTGCCAGGGAAATAGAAAAGCTGGTACTACATTAATGAGGCTTTTTTTTTTTCTTTAGGGGCCAGGCAGTAGTAAGGATTGAACCCAGGGCCTCACACACGTTAGCAAACGCTTCACCATTGAGCTGTACTCCCAGTCTCCCCCGCCCCTTGTTTTTGGCAGTACTTGACAGTTGCACCCAGGAGCTCACATGTATTTTGTAAGTACTCTACCACTAGGATGTACTCCCGGCCCATTTTTAAATTTTTTTATTGTGAGACAGGGTTTCACTAAGTTATACAGGCTATCTCTGGCCTCGAACCTGTGATCCTCCTGTTTCCAACTCCCGAGCTGCTGGGATTACAGGTGTCTGCCACCATGCCTGGCTCCCACTCCCTTTATTAGTTGTTTTTTGAGACAGAATCTTGCTAAGTTGCCCAGGGTGCCTCTGGCCTCATATTTGGGATCCTCCTGCTTCCTCCTGTCAAGGTACTGGGATTATAGGAGTGTACTATGGTGCCCCGCAGCCATAGCACACTGGCATCTGATTCTGGCCTGATATTGGAAGCTAAGTAGAGTCATTCTGGCTAGTCCGTGGATGGGAAACTGCCTAGGAATACCAGGTGCTGCGGGCTAAGTAAGGGGAAGGACCAAGCAATCCACTCCTGAAACAATCTGCTGTTGAAAACCCTGTGAAGAGCAGAGAAGCAGACAGTAGTGCTGGGCATGGCATAGTGTCAGGGAGTGTTTCATTCTGTTGTACCTAGGATCACTGTGAGTCGGCCTCAACTCGACAGCATGTAACGACAGTGGTGCCCAGCTAACAAGACATATTTTTTAAGGGTTTATTTTTTTACTTTTATTATTATTTTTTTTAATTTATTTTTTTCATGGCACTTGGGTCTCAAACCCAAGGCCTTGCACATACTTTGCACCCCAGCTCATTTTCTGTTTTGAGTCAGGGTCTTGCTGAATTACACAGGCTACCTCTGGCCTTTCTTCCTCAGCCTCGTGAGTTGCTGGGATTATAGTCTTGCACCACTGAGCCTGGCTAATGAGACATTTTTAATTAGGAAAGATAAAGTTTTATGTGGTTCATGTCAACACTGGATCTAGTTGAATTTTAGTGCATTTTAGTGAAGTGTCAAATGACTTAAATATAATTTAAGTCATGCATATTATTTTCTGGATTGCTGTTAGCTTTAAAATAACATGTCATAGTGCATTAAGATAGTTGTTCTTGGGCAATTGAAATAGCCTAGCTTTGCTTCTCATATAATGAAAGCATCTTGTAAGGGCTACCTATGATACATTTGAAGGCAAATACATTATTCCCTCCAGTACTGGAGTGCTAAGCCCAGGGCTTTACACCTTGTAGACAAGCGCTCTACCACTGAGCCACAGCCACAATCCTTGTGTAATGTTTTTTTCTTTTCTTCTTTTTCCTTTTCTTTCTTTCTTTTATTTATTTATTTATTTTTTTTGAGACAGGGTTTTATTAAGTTGCTTAGGCTGCCTCTGGCCTTTAAGTTTCGGTCCTCCTGCCTGATTCCTGAGTTGCTTGGATCATAAGTATATAGCACCTGATTCTAAGACAAACACATTTTAAAATTTCAATGATTTTGAGCATCACTTACTGAAGTGTACTGTATTTACCTGCAACTTCCTTCCATCTTCTTACTTTTTCCCTTTCCTCATTCCCCTGATCTTGGACTTTTCTCTTTTTAAAAAACTCAAATTGCCTTTTATTGTTTGCTTTGTAGCATTTTTGTGGCTAGTGGTTCCTGTATAAAGCTTCTACTTGGAAGGGCTTAATATTCACAAGTTAGATTTATTTAAATGTCCAGCCTGTTCTAAAATCTTTTGGTGGATGAGGATCCTGTCCCCTTGACCACCTTGGTTCTCTTCTCCCTCATCTATATCTCATTCAAACTGTTGCCCTCATTAATATGTGTTAGGTTCCTTTGTTGTATTATCTAAACATCATCCTCACTGACTCTACATGCATGATATAAACTCTAGGGTGGTCATCATCCCTATCTTACTTGTTGTTTGTTGTTACTTAGGAACATGTACTATATCCTTGGCCCTCTCTTTTCCTATTGACAAATCCTTTTTTTTTTTTTAATAGCCAATAATTGGAATGTAAAGGAAATAGTGTTATATCTACATCTTTAGGCTACTAAAGTAATTCTGATCTTAACCATAGCTATTTTCCCTTCCTTTCTCCCCAACATTATGTTGTTCTTATATCCATATTGCATTGCAGTGGTGCCAAGAAAACGTTAATCTCCAGATTGCTGTGTTCATATTCTAGATTAGACGTTTTATCTTCCAAATTGAATAGGTAGCGTGATATCTGTCACATTATACTGAAAAGGTTTGATTAATTCATACATTTCCTATACTGAGCATACTCCAACTGTGGCTCAGAAGAACTCTCAGCCCTCTCTTCTTTACCTTCTCTAGGCTTTTACTTTTTAGTCTCTGGCTATACCTTCTATGGGGCTGGGATTTAGCTCAGTTGGTAGAGTGCTGCTCTGTAGTCTATGAAGTCCCAAGTTTGATTCCCAGCATTGCAAAAATGGGAGAAGGACGTGGCAATCCACTCCTGAGGCACTCCCGAAACAATCAGCCATTGAAAACCCTATAAGGGTCTATATGAGTTGTACACGACTTGCCAGCACCTAACAACAACATCACTTCTATACTTTTTTCATTTTCTGGACTAAATTCATGTTAAGTAATGAGAACATTATACCAAGCTCAATTTACTGTAGTTTTTAAAGGCATGCTCTGAATCTCTACCATACTAGTTTTAAATTTTCCAGTCCAGTGCTGATATATGTAAGTGTGGTCCCACTGGTTGTTGACATGTTGACATAAGTCCTGCTACAAATAGTATAAAAATAACCTTGATAAGTACTGTAATTAATAGTATAAATTCTACTATAAAGATTATCATTTGTTAAGTATTATAAGTAAATCTTTTGAGTCTTCAAGAGTTCAGTGAAGAAATTTTATCAATAATATACTACAATTTAGGACATCTGATATGTTGAAAAAATGGAGCAGTCTGGAACAGCTATTCTAAATATTCTAAATATTCTAAATCTTCAGTGCAAATGAAAACAAAGTAATCTTTATTTTGAGAATGAAACAACTTTTATTCTTTTAACATTATTATTAGTGACATAAATTTTGAATACAAAGGTACCCAAGAGTTGAAACATTACTAGTTGAAGGTTTTAAGTATATATTCATCAGTGAGAAAAAATGTAAAACAACCATGTGAATTCACAATAGACAGTTAAGTATCTTAACTCTTCTGGAACTCTGAATGGAGCTTGTTGTTGTTGTTGTTAGGTGCCGTCGAGTCCGACTCATAGCAACCCTATGTACAGCAGATCGAAACACTTGCTGATTCTGTGCCAAGCAAATGATCTTATTTATGTTTAAGCCCATTGTTGCAGACACTGTGTCAATACATCTGGTGGAGGGTTTTCCTCTTTTGCATTGACCTGCCACTCTCCTGAATATGATGTCTTTCTCTAGGGATTGATCTCTCCTGACTACATGTCTGAAATATGTAAGACGCAGTCTGGCCATTCTTGCTTCCAAGGAGCACTCTGCACTTCTTCTAGGACAGATCTCTTGGTTCTTTTGGCATTCCATGGCATAGTCAATAGATGTCTCCAGCACCACAATTCAAAAGCATCAATTCTTCTCCTGTCACCCTTGTTCAATGTCCAGTTTTCACAACCATATGATGCCACTGAAAATACCATGGCATGAGTCAGACTCACATTAGTCTTCAATGTGACATCTTTGCTTTTCAATACTCTAAAGAGATCTTTTGCCACAGCTTTTCCTAGAGCAATGCGTCTTTTGATTTCTTGACTGCTGCTTCCACGGGTGTTGATTACAGAGCCAAGCAAAGCAAAATCTTGGACAACCTGAATCTTTTCTCCATTTATTGTGAAGTTGCATACTGACCCAGTCATAAGGATTTTTGTTTTGTTGATGTTTAGTCGCAACCCATATTGAAGGCTATGATCTTTGATCTTCATCAGTAAATGTTTTAAATCCTCTTCACTTTCAGCAAGCTTGGGGGATAAGTATTTCTTCAGATTTTAGTCCTTAAACCATCTTATTTTAATTTGTACATTGCCTCTTCTTCTCCTCCTTTTGATGTCTTGAGTTGGAGGTTCTCTGATTTCCCTCCTGCAGATAAGTGTGTCTGTGGACTCCTTCAGAAGTGGAGAAAAGGACTGAAACTTCTAATTTCTCCTTAGACTTACACTGATTGTAACCTAGTTTTGTTCTGAGCCCTTTGCCTTGCCCCTCTCTTCTTTTGTGGCCTAATGATTGCAGGGTGGTGAGGATCAAATTTGCCTGCAGTGAGTTGTTAGTCCCTTTGGCAGACAGTTTAGTTTTATAATTTTCTATTTGCCAAGTCATTTTCCACTCTTGTGTACCTGCCATCTTCCAAAAACTGTTGCCATCTTCACCTGTGGTAGTTTTCTCTCTCTGTATAGGCCCTGGGGCACTTACACTTCATAAACATTTTTTTTCTCTCATCTGTGTCAGGACATATCAGGACCAGAGCCAGCAAATGCACACTAAAATTGTTTCCACAATGACAGTGTCATTCTAGGGTAAATAATCCCATTATAAGCATGCAAGAAGGTGTTTACGGCTGAATAATTTAAGTAATATTATCTGTTTATCTTTGTATAAAACGAAGACTGAACTCAGCTGTTCCTTAAATATTTCCTGCTTCACAGAACTATTGTCATTTTACTCTTTTGACAATATCCTTTAATTTAAACTCTACATTAGGATGGGAGGCAAGTGAGACATTTTGTAACTTATTTCAAATCTGACATTCTTTATCCCACGATGACGTTCCTAAAGCCCTGCCACTTAGGCTGTAAGATTTTTCCTTTAAGCAATTCTAATGTTTGACTTGAAACCGCATTCATCTTTTATATTCTAAAGACAATTGAAGGTACTTTTTTTGTGTTTGCATGATGAGTCAGCTTTTTCTTGAAATACTTTGTAAAAGTGACATTTTACTTCACTTGGTATGAAGGTTAGTCTAAGATAACGTTGTTGTTGTTAGGTGCCATCAAGTCGGTATCTGACTCATAGTGACCCTCATAGGGTTTTCAATGGCTGACTGTTTCAGGATTGCCTCGGGAGTGGATTGCCAGGCCCTTCTCCCATAAGATAACATTAGGAAATAAAAAAAATAACTATTGCTTTAACATTTTATTCTGTTTCTGCTGGGCATATCATGCTGTAAAATAGTTTATTTTTAGAGAAGTCATTTTTATACCTTAAATTCATTGAAGTTTAACAAAATGATAAAACCAATCAGGGAAATAAAGTTCTTTCTTTGCACAGTAGACATTTATTTAATTGGTATCTGCATGATTAGTTTCCTAGGGTAAAATTTGGCAAACATGAAAATAAAGAAGTGTCATCATCTTTCTTTTATCATTTCCTAGAAAATAGGCTGATCTGGAAAAGTAATTCTCAGAAAATACTGCAGAATTCTTTTGTTGATTGATAATTTTGTATAAACGGTCATCAACATTTGTTGCAATTGTCCTGTTTTTACTTTTGCAAGTCACAGACCAAGTTGTTTTCTAAGATATATATCTATATATGGTTGTTGTTAGGTGCCATAGAGTCAGAATATATATATGTATATATGTGTGTGGGTGTTTGGGATTTAGCTCAGTTGGTAGAGCGCTGCGCTGCAGTCTCTGAGGTCCTGAGTTCAATTCCTAGCACCACAAAAATGGGAGAAGGGCCTGGCAATCCCCTCCCAAGGCAATCCCGAAACAGTCAGCCATTGAAAACCCTGTGAGGGTTGCTATGAGTTGGATACCAACTCAATGGCACCTAACAACAACAACATATGTGTGTGTATGTATGTATATATATATATGAGATATATATATATGATATATATATATATATGATATATATATATATAATCATTTTTTGTTTTAAATATTAACAGTGTCTTTTCTTTGGATTTAGAAATGAGCTCAAATTCTAAAATGTAGGTTTGCATACAAAGACCTACTGTACTCTGGTTCTTTACTCCTTTAGCTTCATCTTCTGCTGTCCTTTATAACTCCATGATCCCAGCCATTCACTGTAAGAACATTTTTCAGTTCCTTGAAAGCACCATTCCCCATCATCTTGTACAGTCCTTGCATACAGATTGTTTCTTTTGCCTAGTACTCTCCTTCCCATCCTCAATTTTCTTTGAGTTGATTCCTAAATCTCTCTGATTTTAGTTTGAAAATTGTATTCTCTAGGAATCTTTGCCCCTTTCTCCTATGCATTAGTTAACTTTCTAACATGTGTTCCTATAATATAATATGAGCATTTATCATCAAGGCTGGGAGTAGGATGAAGTACTCAGTATGAGCATCTCCTAAAGTTTTACACCCTGTATACCTTGTTTGCTCATCCTAGCCCTGGACCTGGTTATTTTATTGTGATTCTGTCAAACTATGTCCTATCGGCCAAGTCCAGTTCCTGCTTGTTTTTGTAAAGCCTATAAGTATTGTGTTTGCATTTTTTAGTGGTTGAAAAAAATCAAAATAATAGTAATATTTCCTGTGAAAATTATACAGAATTTTCATATTAGAACAAATGATCACGCCTGTTTACATATTGTTTATGACTTATTTGGGGAGTTTTGAGTAGTTGTGACAGAGACCGTATGACCCTTGAAGCTTAAAATACAGTGGTTCCTCAACACTTGAACTGGTCCATGCTTGCACATTCTGATCCAAAACCAATACTTTTGAGAGAATTCTGGTTTGGTGTTTGACTGGTTGCTCACCACTCGACCACTATGCTAAAACTTGTGTGAGACACCATGCTTACTGAAGACACTAGTCAAGACCTATTCTGGTGCTGTGTTCATAATCTCATTTTTTAAAACATGTACATATGTATACCATATGGTCATCATAGCACCCAAGAAATTTTCTAGTGGTAAAGTAAAGGAAAGAGCAAAACAATAAGAACAACGATTGAATTTTAAGAAGAACTTATTGCTAAGTATGGTGATTGCCATACATGAGTCTAAGTTTGCCCTTCAGTATAGTGCAGGAACCAGTAAATATGTTTACATTATTTCTTATGGGAAAAAAATGCTCAGCACTTGAACTGAATGACAGAAGATGCTGTGTTTCAATGATTTTAAATACTCTTTGAGTTTACTCTGGCATCTTAGGGTGCAACATATAATTTAGGGAACTCACGTATAAATAATGAATTAATGAATGCTTGAACTAATGAATGCTTGACTGTTAGAAATAAGGTATTGAAATATATCTTGGAAAAACTGTAGGAGCACTAAAATAGGAAAGAATTCTTAAGTGAGGGTGATTTTATATGACTGGATCCATGAGGTACAGATTTGGGTATTAAATATATATTTTTTAAGATGCTAGAAGTGGAAGTGTTTATAAGCAAACCCTGATGTGATCCAATTTCAGTTTGTATAATTAGGACACTCAATCTTTGTTACTTTGTAGATTCTAACTGAATCAATCAGAAAGAGAGAGAAGAATCTTTCACTGAAAGTCAGCTCATTACAAATGTTAATCATATCTACAAAATACTTTCACACCAATATCTAGCCTAGTGCTGGACCAAACAAATGAGGACCTTAGCCTACCTGAATCAACACATAAAATTAATCATCACACCAATTCTGTATTATGTTGATTTATTTTACCATTCATTCATTCATTCATTTTTTTGCAGTGCTGGGGATTGAATCCAGGGCTTTGTGCATGCTAGGCAAGGGCTTTACTGCTAAGCTACTTCCCCAGCTTCCTCACCTCCCTTTTTAAAAGATTTCTTTTTCAGACAGGGTCTTGCTATATATACCCTAGGCTGGCCTTGGACTCATGATTCTCTTGCCTCATCTTTCCAGGTATCTGGGATTACAGGCATGTACCCACCACACTGCTGTTTTTAATAAAACATGTAGTTGTCACAGGAAATGATTCACTTGTTTTCCTTTGAAGTTCTGCAGGTCAAGGTTGCAACTTCTGAGAACAGTAGCAAATCAGTCTACCAAATTATAAAATATTGAATAACAATCATCCAACTGGTAAAATGTAATCTAAATATGAATTGACAGTTTTGAAAAATACATGTGCATATTCAAGTGTGCCAGGAGGAGTGTATTGATTGGCAATTACATGAAGTCACTAAAATTATTGACTGCATACAAGTTTTGAATAAGTCTGGCTCTCATGATTAATTAGAATCAGTTTCTTGTTTTGCTTAAATTATTCCTAAACAACTCAAGGCTTGTTCCACATTAAGGTATTCAGTTGTATGGCTTCCTTTAATTCAACTTTAATCATGATTTAGGAGGCCTTACCCTTTAACAGTATTCACGCATGATATATTGAGATGTCTCTTCCTCCTCTTTCAGATGGACCAGCTTTTGGGAAACATGATTGAAATGTGGGTTGATAGAATGGACAACATTACCCAGCCTGAAAGAAGAAAACTTTCAGCTTTGGCTTTGCTTTCTCTTCTGCCATCTGATAATAGGTGAGGAAGTGTTTTCTTAAAACTGGTTTTTTAAAGCATCAAAATGTAAATACATTTTTAGCCATTGATACTGCCATATATTGCTGGTCAGTCTTGCTTTTATTCATATGAATGCTAATTTTGTTAGTAGATAATGGTGTGGCACAAGTTGATGTAGATCTAGAAAAGAGTGAATGGAGTATTTACTGTTGTGGGCTCCAGTCTAACCTGATTGCATTCACTTTTCAAGTTATTTCATTCTTGTCTGAATTATCAATTTTTTTATAATGAGAAGATTAGTCAGTCTTAGGTCTTCTTTTTACATAGATATATTAAACATCTAATATTTTTAAGGTCAGAACATTTCACACAACATGTTTTAAAGTATGATGATCCAAAAATATTAAGGAATTCTTTTTATCTTTTATTTGGATTATCTCTGAAGAAGCTTGCACATTGTTTTCCTTTCCTCACATAGATAAAATCATTATACTATACTTTAAACAACTTGGTTAATTTTTTAAAATTTTTATTCAGTACTAGGGGATTGAACCCGGGGCTTCCTGCATGGTAGGCAAGTGCTCTACCAATGAGCTCCCCTGCAGCCACTTTTTTATTTTCTGTTTTGAAACAGTTTTGCTAAGTTGTACAGTCTCCCCCATCCTCAAACTTGTGATCCCCTCCCCCAGCCCCCTGAGTCATTGGGATTACTCATGTACCACAGTACCTGGCCTAAGTTCTTATTTCTATAAAGCAAGTAAAAATGCTTTGATTTGGACATTTAAAGAAGAATATTCATTTTTTAAAAAATCCCTGTGTTGGCATTATACATTTTTTAATATATATTTCTTTGGGGATTTTATAATTTTATTTGACAATCAGCAGTTAATTCTCACCCACACTGATTGTGTGGATCTCTGAAAGTGGTGACAATTGGCCATTATTATATAAGGGTTGTTTAATGACTTCGTTCTCTTTACATTTTTTGGACAAATACATATGAATATGATATTCCCTTTTCTTTGGCCCAGTCACCTTCACTGAGTCTAGTATTGGTATACACATCTGGACTCCCTGTCTCCTTCATGGCATATTTCCATATTTCTTTCTTTTTTTTTTTACTGATCCATTGAAACACAAGTTATACATATTAATGGTGTACCATGTAATATTTCTGTACATGCATACATTATATAATGTTTAAGTCAGGTTAAACACACACACACACACACACACACCCATACACACATATCTCAAAAACTTACCTTTATGGTAAAATTTTCAAAATCTTTTCACATTTGAAATATAGAGTTTACTATTTTTATCTAGTCATTCTACTATATAAATACCACAGCAGGACCTTTTACTCTTATTTAACTGTAACTTAATATCTATTGAGGAACTATTCTCTGTCCATCCCTCTCTTAATCTCCTGGACCTCTAGTAGCCAAAATTCTTCTCTCAACGTCTGTGAGATCAGTTTTGATATTTCACACAAATGAGATCATATGGTATTTGTTTTTCTGTGACTGACTTATTTCACTTAATTACCCAGATTTCTTTTAGTGCCCGAGAAGCATGCTTCTTGAAGCCTGCCTCCAGGGTTGCAATTGTGAATACTGATGGTGTATTCTTGTGTAATCACATTGTTTATGGCATAATGACTTTCTTCTGGCCATCCTTCTTTTCTGGAACCATTCAGTGAGGGCCTCCCTTTTTTATTGTACTTTTAAAGACCTGAAAGCAGCCCTCAAGCTGTTGTGTGAGAATAATGATAATACGTTAAACCTTTCTATCTTAGGGAATTTTTAGAGCATGTGTTTCGTAGAGGGATTAGGTTTTATCTCAGTTGGTAGAATGCCATTATACACACTCTGAAGCCCTGGGTTCAATCCCCAACACTACCAGTGTGGGAGAAGTACATGACAGCCCACTCCTGAAACAATCCCGAAATAATCAGCCATTGAAAATCGTATGAGGGTTGCTATGAGTTGGACACGACTTGATAGCACCTAATAAACAACAACATGTTTCCTAGTGATAAGGTGAAAAGTCCAGTATATTTTAGAAATTCGTATTTTTCTTTATACACTACTTAACTTCTAGTATGGTAATTTATTTTTAGTATGATAATTTAGATAAGGAACATAGGTAATTATTTTACTTCAATTATGATTGGCTTCCTAAGTGAGTATTTAGCAGAGTAGAATTTTATTTTCATCTTTTAAAGTATGATGAGTTTTTTTTTTTTTTTTTTTCCTTACTGGGGGATTGAATTCAAGGCCTCACAAATACTTTGTAAGTGTTCTGGCCTGCACCCTCCTGCCCATTTTTTATTTTTATTTTTTAAATTTTGGAACAGGATCTCAGTTACACATACTGCCTCTGGCCTCGAATTTGGGATACTCCTGCCTTCCAGGTTGCTGGGATTAGAGGCCTGTGCCACCATGGTGGGTTTAGGATGAATCTTTTATAGTTTCTATTTGTAAATTCGTGAAATCTTAAGAGTTTAGTACTTTTGTACAGTGAAAATCAGTTTTCAAATTTTTGAATGTCTTTTATTTAAAAAGTCTTTGAAGCCCTCTTTATGGTAACATTTTTATTGTATTGGGATTCACAAACCGTACAATTCACCCATGTAGAGTTAATTCATTAATTTTTAGTATATCTGTGGAGTTGTACAGCCATCACTGCAGTAAACTGTAGAACATTTTCATCATTCCCAAAAGAAATCATGTGCTCTTTAGCAGTTACTCTTCATTTCCTTTTTCCTTCCAGCCCCTGGAAACCTCTGATTTACTTTCTGTCTATGTAGGTTTGCCTAATCTGGGCATTTTATATAAATGGAATCATAAAACGTGTGGTCTTTTGTGACTGGCTTCTTTGTGGTAGCATAATGTTTTCAAGATTCATCCATGTTGTAACATATCACTATGATTTTTCTTTTTATTGTTGAGTAATATTTTGTTGGAGAGATATTCCACATTTTGTTTAGCCATTTATCAAATGATGGACTTTTGAACCATTTCTGTTTTTTGATAGCTGCTAGTACTGCTGTGTGAACATCTGTGTACAAGATTTTTGTGTGGATATGTGTGTTCATTTCTCTTTGGTGTTGATGGGTCATATTGTAACTATGTTTAATCTTTCAAAGGACTACTAGACTTTTTCAAAGTTGCTATGCTATTATATAATCCCACCAGCAATGTATGAGGGTTTTACTTTCTCTACATTAGTACCAACATTTGTTGTTTGTTTTTAATTATAGCTATGTTTATTGGTGGGCTGGGATTTAGCTCAGTTGGTAGAGTGCTGCGCTGCAGTCTCTGAGGTGCCAAGTTCAATTCCCAGCACCGCAAAAATCGGAGAAGGGCCTGGCAATCCACTCCCAGGGCAATCCCGAAACAGTCAGCCATTGAAAACCCTATGAGGGTCGCTATGAGTTGGATACTGATTCGACGGCACCTAACAACAACAACAACAACATGCGTATTGGTATAAAGTGGCATCTCATTGTCTTATTGTAGTTTCTCTTGCTATAACAAAATATCTGAGGATAGGTATATTTAGCTCACAGTTTTGGGGGTTGAAAGTTCAAAATTTGGTGACTTCATTTATTTGGCCTCTAGTAAGACCTTATGATAGATGGCATCATAGTGCTGGGACCATTTGATGAAGGAACCATGTGGTGAGATACGAAGCCAGAGAGATTCAAGTGCGAGGGTTGTCTTTTTTGGTGGGTGCCAGGGATTGAACTCAGGGCCTTGTCTCTGCTAGGCAAGTGATCTGTCACTGAACTACATCCCAGTCCTTCAGGCTTGCTGTTTTTATAACAACTTACTTTCATGGGAACTAACTGACATCCTATGAGAGCTACATTAATCTCTCCTCAGGGCAGCACCCCTAATTATCTCATCACCTTCTACTAGACTACACCTCTTAAATGTCATACCACCTCTCAACATCGTTCTCCCAACTACCAAGATTCCAGACCGTGAACTTTTTGGGAAATACACTCTAATCACATCCAAACCATATAGCACTGTGGTAAAAACATTTTTTTAAGTGGCTCTCCTATCCCATTACTTACCTTTGAGGAGCTTACTTGACACAAAGTCTTTTAAGTATTAGTTGATCTATTATTGCTTACTTATTGATCATTTTTGGTGCCATAAAAATCATATATATGTGTGTGTGTGTGAGTGTGTGTGTGTGTGTGTGTGTGTGTGTGTGTATCTTTATCTTTATCTTTAATGTTTTAAGAATCCTGCTGTCCAAGATTAAGTCTTTCCTGTACCACTTTTTAATTATGATTCTGAATGAGTTATTTAGTTGCTCTTTTTTTCCCCCCCTTTGGCAGTATTAGGGTGCTGAACTCAGGACCTCACATGTGTTTTGCAAGTGCTTTACTGCTGAGGTACACCCCCAGCCTTAAACTTGTGATCTTTCTGTCTCCACTTCCCAAGTTGCTGAGATTACAGACATATACCACCATACCTATCTATTTAGCTTATTTATATCTGTTTCTTCAACTATAAAGTGAGGTTAAGAATAATGTCTTTTAAAGGATTGTTGTTTGTTGAGATAATTCATGCTAAGAATCCAGTCAATGTTAGATTCTTTCATATAATGTTAATTGCTTTTATATAGTTCATGTTAAGAACTTAATAGACGTTTGTTGCTTTTATCAATGCTACAGTAGTTACTACAGATGATGGTACTGTGCTATTTTGTGGTATAGGGAGGAAAATATATATGTTTTATGTTTTTGTGTTTGAAAAAATTGACACATTCTCCCAAAGGAAGTTTGTGCTTAAATTCATACCCTGTTCATTTCTGCATTATCAGACTGGTTCTTCTGCATGGCAGTATCATAGGTACATTGGAATACTTTGTAGATGTACTGACAACTAGAATTACTGTCTTGGGATTAACCAGATATAAAAGCAGTAAGTAAATCTGTTGTTTTGTGGGAATTGAATTTTTGGTATGTTACTGGTTTTTCTGTTGTAGCTGACTGTCATTTAAGTCAGTTTGTGCATAGGCACAAACTGCATTGTTTTTCTCCTGTGGCCATTTTGTTTAAAGTTTTCACTTAAGGATTATTGTAAGGAATGTTGCATAAAGGTTATATTTATAAGGAATGTTGCAGAACAAATTCTCTAATATTATTAAAAGCTCACTTTATAAATCTGGATCCTATACATTTTATGTCCAAGTATTTCAGCCTTCCTTTGCTCTGTCTTCATAGGTTAGGAAGAAGACAAAGCAGAGAGGTTTGGTGGCAGAGATAGTAAAAGAAATTTCACCTTGTTATTTGGAGAAGGATGCACAGTTTAATACTGGTATTAAATGGAGAGTAGCAATTTTCAGATCTCTCCAGACCTCCCTTTGACTACTCTCACTGTCTACTTATTAGAGTGAACTTAATATAATTGTGCCCTGGGAGAGTATCTTTTAGATCCTTAGTAAATATTGTAATTTTTTATTATTTCCCTTCATTTGTTTAATTTTGTCCTTAGGGAGTTAATAAAGACAAAGAATTTGAAATAGCTTATTTCAAGACTCATTGTTCTGTTTTCAAGTTTCATTTTCTAATGTTTCATTTGCTAAGAATAACCAAGAAAATATTAATTTGTACCATAAATTATATAAGAACAAAGTTTTATATCTGGAAATGTAGTAGGGTCTTGTGGGATGTAAAACTTCATTCTTAATTCCTCTATGTCTTATTTTTCTCATTTATGAAATGGGTGTAACAATAGAACCCTGCCTCATAGGGTGGCTATGAATATTGAAGAAAGATAATGCAGTCATCTGTCAGCATCATTTGGGGATTGGTTTCAAGATTTCCCCATGTTACCAAAATCTGTGGATGCTCAAGGCCCTTATATAAAATAGTATATTATTTGAATATAACTTACACATGTCCTCTTGTGCACTTTAAGTCATCTCTGTTACTTTTAATACCTAATGCAATGTAAATATAAATGCTGTGTAGTTAACTACGTTGTTTAAGGAATAGTGACAGAGTTTATAAGCCTATACATGTTTAGTAGAGAGACAGTCATCATGCCCTACTACATAGTACAGGCAGGAGTCATGAGCAAACAGTGCTCAAGTAGTGAGTGCTGGGGAGAGAGACTGAGGATCTGTCAAATGGTGGGAGGCTACAGCAAAGTGTGCCTACGTATCACTTCATTGTAGTGATTTCAGCATCATGCTTGGCAAATTGAAGTTCTGCTTTTGGGAAGTTTCTGGAATCTTTTTCCCTGAATATTGTAATCTGTTTTGGGACCCACAGACACAGAAAGCCAAATATACCTGAAAAATGTTGAGAACTCTCTCTAGGCCTTGTTGTTGTTGTTATTGGGTACAGTGAAGTTGTGTCCAACTCATAGTGACCCTATGTACAATACTGCTCAACAGTGTGACATGCCTGACACTATTGTCAGTGCTTCTCTGATATTCATAGAGTTTTCCATGGCTGATTGTTTTGAGAGTGGGCTGCTGGGTCCTTCTCCCAAGCCTACAGCACTTGGTATTCCCTGGCAGTCTCCCGTCTAACGACTAACCAGGGGTGACCCTGGTTATCTTCTGAGATCAGACAAGATCAGATGCCAGGGTGTTATGGAAGGTTCCAATTATTAAATTATCCTGTATTTGACCCAGCAGTTGCAAAAAAAGTCAACTTCTTATTCATCTTATCCTGATTTCTTTGCTTCCCTAACCATGTCCAACTATATATTCTTTTTTCAAGTTGTGAGTTAGTAGGATTTTATATGTGAAATTTTTCTAGGTGGCCACTAGGTGGCTACATTATGTGCTATCTGGTGAAAATTTGTGTTATCTACAGTCTGACACTGATTGGTAGTCACTGCCTATTGAAGTGAGAAAAAGCTTCCTTTTGCCTGTTATTATAAGAGATTAAATGATTGAGTCTCTAGCACATGCAAACTACAAATATATGATGAGCCAGTCAGGAAACGCTTAGTGGAATGAGTCCCAAGAATTTGTTACCATTTTCCATTTACAAAGTTGGCATGGTTCTGGAATTATTTTTCATACAGTAGCATGATTACTCTCCTGTCTGATGTAGATGATACTGTTTGAAACACTGGATGGCTCTACTTTAGTTTCTATATACCTCTAGCAAGTCATAGTGGATGATCTTTAGCACTAGAGGCTTTAATGTTGAAAGTTGTCTTAGGTATTATTTAGATTAACTTTTATTTGGTGATGAACTTTCCTTCCACAATATTTCTGATGGATGTTCATTCGACTTCCATTTGGAAACTTTGCTAATAGGAAGTTTCCACTCCTTTGAGTAACCCATTTCATTGTAGAGCTTCTTTCTAACAATAGCATTTTGGTAAGCAGCTGTTATTTTCAAAATGCCAACAGTGACTCTGAAATCAATACTCTTCTCTCTGTATGCTATTTCCTCTATCCTGCACAGCTTATATTGGTGTAACTGTCCATTTCCTAACATTGTCTCTTTTTTCTTTTGTGATACTAGGAGTTTAAACCCAGGGCCTTGTACATACTTTGTAAGTGCTCTATCACTGAGCTGCACTTCCTGCCTTTTTTTGTTTTTTATCTTGAGGTAGGGACTTGCTAAGTTATGCAGGCAGCCTCTGGCCTCAAACTTGCCATCCTCCTGCCTCTGCCTCCTGAGTTGCTGGGGTAACAGGTGTGTGCCATCGCTCCTAATGTTGTCTTTTGAGGCAAGAAAATCAATTTCTCAAAGGTTATCTGTAGGTACTTGAAAGAGACTTTGTCATAGACTTACTACATCATCTTTTAGGCTCATTATGTTTTCCTTTTGTCTTCTTCCCCTGCCCCCAACTATAAGTATTGTGATAAACTGGAAAGTACTAGTAAAAGCAAGAAATGAAAATCATTAAAATGGAAGAGCTATGTAGGAAATAAATTCTGATATAGTTCAGAGCAGAAATTACAAAATATTGCATCCAAACCTAGAAGGTAGGAGGTAGGAACAGGGTGTTGGGGTAGGGTGGGTAAGGTTTTGTGTTCTAGAGATTTCACATGGAGCCAGGGACAGAGAAGATACTCAGATTTCTACCGTATCTCTGTTAGATTTTTTAAAGTCAAAACAGTCCTCCTGTTTGATAAGAAGTCCCACTTACTGTGCTTTCTAGTATAAAATATACTGAAAATTTTCTTTATACAAGAAAGAATTTTTTCATCACATAGTACTTAAAATCTTATGTAAATAGAATCTTTCTTCACAAAATGACTGTGTAATAGGAACTGACACTAGGAAGTTAAAAATAGTCTTGTAAAGTCACATTAGGGAGAACGATGGATTACATTCCTGAAAGTCTTCATGTGTGAGTACATTGTGAGGAAACATCACTTTGTTTTTAAAGCACCAGTCACAAGCAGAGTTGATAAATTTTATGCTATTCATCCATAAAGTTTATTTTTTCATTCATATCAGTACATTTGTAGCTAAACGTGTCTTAGATCTTCTTGTTGGCAGTTGACCAAATGGAGATTTTCATACTGTTTTGTGGTGCTGCAGCAGCACATAAATTGTAAAGTATGCCTTAAAACTTAGACACTGCTGCATAGCCTGACAGTAATGCACTTAGATGATTTCTTTGGAAATAATAACTATTATAATGATAACAAATAACATTTTTATTTAGAAATGATTTCAAACTTATAAAAACATTGCAAGAACAGCACAAAGAACATGCATGTAATCATTACGTTGAGTCACCTGTTATCATTTTCCTTGTTTGTTTCATCATTTGTATGCACATGGACTCTGCCAGATAGAGAAAGTTTTATTTTGTCAGCCATTTGTGTGTAAGTTGATTCTGTAATGTCATTTCCTCAGCCAGCCAGCCAGCCAGCCAGCCAGCCTGCCTGCCTGCCTGCCTGCCTGCCTTCCTTCCTTCCTTCCTTCCTTCCTTCCTTCCTTCCTTCCTGTACTTGGGGGTTGCACCCAGGGCCTCACTCAAAGAAGCACTTGACCACTAAGCTGCACTACCAGCCCATTTTTAAATTTTTTTATCTTGAGGTTGGGTCTTGCTAAGTTACACAGACTGCCTCTGGCCTTGAACCAACAATCCTGCCTCTGCCTCCCGACTCGCTGGGATTATAAAGTAGGAGCCACTGGGCCTGCCCCCCCCCTTTTTTTGGTAAACAGTACTTGGGGTGCTGAACCCAGGGCCTCTCACATACTTTGTAAGCACTCTGACGGTGAGCTGTGTCCCCAGCTCCTTTTTAAGAATTTATTAATTTAGCCAAGCACAGTGGCGCATGAATGTAATCCCAGCAACTCGAGATGCAGAGGCAGGAGGATTGCAAATTCGAGACCAGAAGCAGTCTGTGTAATTTAGGGAAACCCTGTCTCAAAAAAAAGTAATAAAAAAAGAGGGGGGGACTGAGGGGGCAGCTCAGTGGTACAGCACTTTTAAAGCATGCGAGGGCAAGGCCCTGGGTTCAACCTCCAGTACTGCAAAATAAATATATATATATATATATATATATATATATATATATATATAAAAATTTGAGGCAGAGTCTAACTAAGTTATGTAGGCTGTCTCTGGCATCAAATTTGGGATTCTCTCACCTCTGATGGCTGATTTATTGGGATTACAGGTGTTCCCCTCCATGCCCAGCATAATTTCTTAATCTGTAAAAAGCAGTAACATTAGCCAACTACAAAGTATAGTTGTGGGAACTATAAATCATTTTGCTGAAGATCTACTATCCAGTATTCTCCTCTGATTTTTTTAAGTTACAGATACTACTATTATATCAAATATTTAATATGAAAACTGTCTAAAGAAATTATCTTGATATGAAATAAAGCTAGTTCATATCAAAAGAGAAGCCTATAATTATATATGCTAATATTTTAAGTGTATTATGAGGGTATTAGTGGTTTAATTTAATTAATTTTTTTCTGTGCTGCTGTAGATTAAACCAGAGCCTTGTGCATGGTAAGCAAACACTACCACTGAGCTCCACAACCTTAAGAGTATTAGTAATATTCATAAAAGTCAGAATTAGAAAACGTAAGCAGTCAGCCTTTTGGAAAATTAATGACCAAATAATATGTAATATATGTAATTTATATTCAACTCTATAAATCTTTAACTTAAAAATTTATATTTGATATAGATTTATTTTCATTCTAAGAAATTCAAAGTAAAAATCATGATTCAAGGCCTTTCTTACTTACTGTAAATTTTTTTTGTGAAGATAACCTATGTTGTTAATTTGGTATGCAACTTTGTATCATCTTACAACCCAAGGCAAATACCTTAATATTTTAAGGAACTAATGTTATTGTTCAGTATTTTTTTGTACACAAAAATATTTTGAAAAACTTTCAAAAAGCACCGGGCATAGTGGCGCACACCTATAATCCCAGCGGCTTGGGAGGTGGAGGCAGGAGTATTGCAAGTTCGAGACCAGAGGTAGTCTGTGTAATTTAGTGAGACCCTGTCTCAAAAAGTAAAAAAAAAAAAAAAAAAAAAAAAAAAAAAAAAAAAAAAAAAAAAAAAAAAAAAAAAAAAAAAAAAAAAAAAAAAAAAAAAAAAAAAAAAAAAAAAAAAAATGGGCTGGGGGTACAGCTTAGTGGTCCAACACTTACAGAGTGTGTAAGCTCGAGGCCCTGGGTTCAACCCCCAGTACTAAAAAAAAAAAAAAAAAATTTAAAAAAAGAACAGCACAGAAGATAATGTGATACTTTGTTCACAGTTCTTAAATTGTTGAGTTTATCTATTGTTTTTAAAAGAAATAATAAAGGTGAAGTCTGCAATATGTGTTCAAAATAAAATATTTTATGCATTTAAAAATTACTAAAAATACATTATAGACTTCTTATTTCAACTTGCTTTTTCCACTCAATAAAGTTATCTGTTGTTGATATCTACAGCCTCTTAATATTTAATAGATTTTTAATATCTACAGTTTTCAAGGGATGTTTTAAAAATTCTTATTTTTAAATTACATGAGGTATTTAGGTATATACATTAGGAATACTCTAGATGCATTCTGAAAAATTTTCTTGAGATTTCCTTTCAACTACACTTTTTTTTCTCCTTGGTACTGGGGGGATGAACGCAGGGCCTGTCACATCCTTTGCAAGCACCCTACCACTTAGCTGCACCCTTCAAACTTGCAATCCTCCTGCCTCCGCCTTCCAAGTTGCTCAACAATACTTTTGAAACACAGATAAAATTACTTCCTGTCTTTCAGTTTCCTGTATCCATGGCAACTTCTGTTTTACACACTGACTGTAGAGGAACCAGTGTGAAGAGTGGCGTTTCCTGAGCAAACTGTGACTTAAAAAAAAAAAAAAAGGTAGAGGGCTGGAAGTTAGCAGTGGAACTGAAAGAAACAGAGTTTAGGAGTGTCGCTCTTCAGATTTAAAAAGAAAGCCTTTACTTGAATCAGCTGAGTATTAATGTGAATTTATTGTTCTTGGTAAGATTATTTATTTAAATGTAAACTTTTAGCTAGAATGAAAAATTGAGTTTTGTGAAAAACTATAAAGAGTTTGTTTTGTAATGTATTTGTATTTTTATCAGCTATGTTATTTGATATTAGACTTTTAAGTTGATAAAAGAACATATATCCAAAGGTTTTCATTCCTACATCATTTGTAACCTTTGTTATAATCAATTGTAATAGTTTAACTTAGCAAACATTTTACAGTCCACTAAATTTGAATTATCTTTTGTCATGTAGTGGCTTAATGTGCTAGAAATGTTAATATTTCTAGATTATATTCCAAATGCTCATTATTTTATACTTATCTTTTGTCATGTTGTGGGTTAATGGGCTAGAAGTGTTAATATTTCTAGAATATATTCCAAATCCTCATTGTTTTATACTATCACCCATAATGTGATTTATGGTATATTACTGGCTGACCCTAAATGCAGGCATTTTAGTGTTATGAAACTTTCATTTTAAGAACTTTCTGATAATTTGAAATTTTACCTTCTTTTTTTTATAGCCAGTTCTGATATGAACAGAAAAATCAACAATAGGGCTCTGTAGGGATTATGATTTTCTCTGCCTTGTATATGACTGTTTCTATTTCTTACCTATTATCTTGTATTTTTATTCCATAAATAGATATTTTCATGTTTGTCTGTTTACCAGCTCCACACTGGGAGACAAAGTAATTGCCGTAATTTAGGCCTTTCATGTGTTCCTAAGAATTTTTCTGAAAGTACAATTTTTCTGTATCTGACTGGAAATAATATATCTCATATAAGTGAAAATGAGTAAACAGGACTTAATTCTTTTGTAGCATTGTATTTAGATAATTCTGGCATTATATGTGTATGTCTAAAAGCCTTTAATTGGGGCATGTATATTTTCCATATCTAAATAATAATTTTATGAAACTGTTATATCCTAGAATATTTAAAGGACTTTCAAATCTTTGTGATTTATACTTAAAATCTAATCAAGTATCTTTTTATTCTAAGAGGAATGTTAATGATCTATTTCAGTTCAGTATTTAAATCTACGGAGGAATTGCATCATCATCATTGGGAATGATACCTTTGTTCATATGATTCTTGATTTATCAAGCAATAGAATTTTGAGGGTATCAGACTTAGGCTTTCGACACCCTGGGAAAGTTGATTCTATCTAGAAAGTAATGATTTAACAAAAGTGCCGCCAGATGCTTTTAAAGTACTTAAGAATCTTAAACTTTTTTTGTCCTACAACCCTATTGAAGCATTTGCATTTAAAGGACTTGTCAACTTGGAGTATCTCCTTGAAAAATTCAAGAATTAAAAATATTACTAGGGATGGTTTTAGTGTAATTAATAACCTTAAACATTTGATCTTAAGTTATAATGATTTAAAAAATTTAAATTCTGATGCATTTAGCTTATTAAAGAATTTATCGTAAGTTGTATAGAAATTCATCATCAATAATGGTGCATTTTAAAACATGGGAGCATCTGTGAAGATCCTTAATCTGTCATTTAATAATCTTACAGACTTACATCCAAAGGTCCTTAAGCCATTGTCTTCATTGACTCATCTTCAGGCAAATTCTAATCCTTGGGAATGTAACTGCAAACTTTTGGGCCTTCAAGACTGGCTAGCATCTTCAGCCATTACACTAAACATCTATTGTCAGGATCCCCCATCCATGCGTGGCAGAACATTACGTTCTATTAAGTGGACTGACATTACAAATTGCATTACATCTTCGACAAATGTATCCAGAGCTTGGGCCGTAAAATCTCTTCATGTTCATCACAAGACCACTGCATTAATGATGGCTTGGCATAAAGTAACTACAAATGGGAAACAATTGGAAAACACTGGGACTGAGAGCGTTACCTTCTGGGAACTAATTCGTACTTCACCTACAAATACATTTTTTCAAAAAAATAACTTTGGTAACCCATTAGAGACTACTGCAGTATTACCTGTGCAAATACAACTTTCTTCTTCTGTTAACTTGAATTTGGAAAAAAACAGTGCTCTACCAATTGATGCTGCTTCAGTGTCAGGGAAACCATCTCTAATTTGTACCCAAGAAATTGAGAAATTGAATGAGGCTTTTGACATTTTGCTAGCCTTTTTCATCTTAGCTTGTGTTTTAATCATTGTTTTGATCTACAAAGTTGTTCAGTTTAAGCAAAAACTAAAGGCACCCGGAAACTCAGGGGAAAATAGACTTGAATATTACAGTTTTTATCAGTCAGCCAGGTATAATGTAACTGCCTCAGTTTGTAATGCCTCCCCAAATTCTCTGGAAAGCTCTGGTTTGGAGCAGATACAACTGCATAAACAAATTGTTCCTGAAAGTGAGGCCCAGGTCATTCTCTTTGAACATTCTGCTTTATAACTCGACTAAATACTGGCCATAAGAAAACTATAGCTTATAGGATATAAACAAAATTGAATCCTTCTTATAAAATTATGTACTTCATTTGGAAATACAATGAATTTTATGAGCTTAGCATTATTAAAGTATTTTTAATCTTTTTAAATTAGTATTTTAGTTATATGTGGGATACAGAGTGATAATTCAATTCATATATCCATTATGCAGTTACCAAGTCAGGATTGTTTACATTTCCATCACCTTAAACATTTTACAGAAGAAAGTAATAAAGTTTAAAAAAGTAATTTGTAAAGTGTATTCATTCAGCAAATATTTACTTTGATACCTTACTGAGTAATATTATAGCTACCATTTCTTTATACCAAGCAATATGTTAAGTATTTCACATGTTTAATCCATAAGCAGTCTCTATAGGGCTGTCTACTTTTTATGGGTAATGAAACTTGGAGAGAGTTAAAGTAATTGTCCCTAAATCTCATAGTCTGTGACTTTTGATTGTATGCTCTGCCACTAGATAGAAAGAGATATGGTTCCTGTCCTTAATAGAGCTTGAAATCTAGAGGAAGACACAATGTGGTTACTGTACAGTATGATAAGTACTATACTTGGAGGTGCTGTTTGGGTGTAACATGTGCGGAGGTAAGAGGTGGCTGTATAAAGAAAGCAACATCAAAACTGGATAATGTAAAATAGGCAGAAATTAACCTTGGGAAGACAGTTGAGTAATACTATGTCAGAGGGTTAATGAAAGAGAAAGAATGATGCTTTTTAGGAACTAAAATTCAGTATAACTAGAGTTGTGTGAGTGGTAGTATAAGATTAGAAGATGGCCTAGTGTGGTAGTGCATGCCCAGCAACTTGGAAGGCTGAGGCAGGAGGATCTCAAGTTGAAGGCCAGAGGCAGCCTGTGTAACTTAGTGAGATCCTCTCTCAAGATAAACAATAAAAAAGGGATTAGGGTGCAGCTCAGTGGTGAGTGTTTGCAAAGTATGTGCGAAGGCCTGGGTTTAGCCCTCTAGTACCACCAAAAATAAAAAGAGACAGAGATCAGGTGATGAATGCTATTGTAACTTCCTGTTTTATCCTGAGAACAATGAAGGCATTGAAGATTTTAAGCAATGGAGAGACACGCAGATTTACCCTTTGAAAAGTTCACACTAGAAGGAACAACAGGATTCCATGCAGAAGAACTGAGTAGGAATCTTGAATCACTAATTCAGGAGAGAGATGCTAGAGGCCTGGGCCAGAGTAGTGGCAGAGTGGATGGATGGATCAAGAGCTACTTTGGAAGTAAATGGACCAACCTTGGTGATTGGCTGAGGGTTGTCAGGTGAGATAGTAGTCAAAGAAATTAGGCGTTTGGATTAGGCAGTATTGAAGTGCATTCACTGAGTTAAGGAAACAAGATAGTAGAGATCCCAGTGGGACAAAAGAATGAGTTCGATTTTAGATAGATTGAGTTTGAGATTCATATATCCATATATATTCTCATATGTAATCTTCGCCTTTTCAACAGCTTGTTGCTGTTAAGTGCTGTCCAGTTGGGTCTGACTCATAGTTACCCTGTGTACAACAGAACAAAACACAGTCTGGCACTGTGCCATGCCTGGCACTGTGTCAGTGCTTCTCTGTTATTTATAGCATTTTCAATGGCTGGTTGTTATGGGAATGGGCTGCCAGGTCCTTTTCCTATTGTTGTGGTGTTGGTGATTAAATCCAGGGCCTCAGCACAAAGCAGCACTCTACCAACTGAGCTAAACCCCAGACCTTCAACAGTTTTAGAGAGTTAAAAAATCAATGCGGATTAGATTCTCAGCCCAGCTCTCTTCTGGGTATTCAGTCGGCTCATAATTCTAATCTGCATCTGATTTTTTGATCCCTCTCTACAACTGTTGAAAGGGTACAGATTAGATTCAAGAGTTTATGGTATATCAGATGTTCAAGAGGAAATACCTAGCAAGCAGAAGTTCAGGAAAGAGTTCTGTGTGGTAAAGGCCAATAATTCTTCACCTTTTATCATCCAGTATACTGGAAGAAATGATACATCTTTTACAGTAATGACAAGAGTTATGGCATGATTTTGAAAGACAAATAAGTGGAAAAGAGTTTGTAGAACATGAAAGTGCCCTCAGTAGATGTTAGTAGCCTTGATTGAGAATCTTTAATGTAGATGGCTGTTTGTTGTTGTTGTTAGGTGCTGTTGAGTTGGTATCTGACTCATAGCAACCCTCATAGGGTTTTCAATGGCTGACTGTTTCGGGATTGCCTTGGGAGTGGATTGCCAGGTCCTTTTCCCATTTTGGGGGAGCTGGGAATTGAACTTGGGACCTCAGAGACTGCAGCACAGCCCTCTACCAACTGAGCTAAATCCCAGCCCTAATGTAGATGGCAGTTGAAGTCAAATAATGTAATATTTTGCTACGTTAGCATAAATTTGTACTTATATACCACTCTGCCGGATATTAAGCACATAGTAAGGACCCCTGCAGGTTAATAGTGATCTGAACCACAAATAGGCATTTAAAGTTTCCTTTTAAGCATATCTTTCATTTTTGTGTCATCTTCCTTCTTCCTGCTATCTGTATGAAATTAGTCTGAACCAATGTGGAGTACTTAAACTAAGTGATAATTATCGTTTATATTGTGAAGTGGAAATACTTAAAAGAAGGTGCTGTGTTGTCTGTTATACCTTAAGACAGGGTTCTCAAACTCTGAATCACCCAGAAGCTGTGTTAAAACACTGTTTACTGTCTCCTGCCTGTACTCCCACCACCCCAACCTCTCCCAGAGTTTCTGATTCAGTAAGTCTAGAGTGGACCTGTAAGTTTTCACTTTAATAAGTTTGTTGACGCTGCTGGTCTAGGGCCCACATGTTGAGAACCACTGCACTAAGTTTTTGAGAGAAAGACAGCAGCTGGGGAGTGGTTTCAGGGGCATTAAAAATTGGAAACAGAAATTTCCCTTCCCACACACTCCAGGGTTTTCAAGCAATATTCTGCTTTTTTCTGCCTAGCTTAAAGCTTTGCCCTTGGTTGTGATTTCAGGAGAAAATGTGAATATATTTTAAATGTCCTTTTTCTTATATTGTTTGTTTCATTATTAAAAAAAAATTTTTTTTTCACCTTGAGAGACATTTATAATAATGTTTTTCTTAAGTCCTCCCAACTTCTACTATCCCAGTTGTTTTTCATTTGATTACTAAAAGTGCATGTTTATTGGGAAAATTGAAACGATGCAGAAATATGTAAAGTAAAAGGTAAAAGACACTACATGCCCCCTTTTCTTACCAACTAAATCATATCCACTCAAAGATGTTGAGAAGAAACATAACTGCCTATTTGAAGTTTAGGAAAGTTCTGTAGTTTAGAGATGGTGGTTAAAGTTCCATGATATTCCAGGCAGTCTTTTTTCCCATGAAACAAATGATAAGCAGCGAACTGAACTATTTATTTATAGCATACGTTAAAAAGTATATAACATTTGTAATTCTGATGTGGAATTTCAAAAACATGTCTCCCACCCCCTGGAAAAACTAGAAACTTCAAACACTTTGCTGTCAGTGAAGTATGGACATTTTGGTATCAGCTAGCAGTGAGGAAGTCAATGGTGTGAGATAGAAACTTCAACAAGAGTGACCAGGAAATAGAAGAAAGTCACATGGGATAGAGGGTGCAGCCAGGGTAAAGAAGACCAAGGTATCTTACAATCTTTTGGAAGAGACAGATTGCTAGCATTTTGATAGCTAGAGACTAAGTGATGAGGATGTTAGAGTGGATATTGTGGGAGAGTGGGAAGCTTACAGATAGTATCTGAGGAGATTGTCTTGGTGCCACTTTGTTCTCCCTCAGCTTTTTACTCAGAGTAGAATTCTAGATTTTCTCATAAAGTTCCAGGGTCACTTTGTTGATCCACTCTTCCTCACAGCCGTCTGTGTTCTCTTAGTCCACAAATGTTGGACAAGTCTTCTTTGCTATTTCCCTGTAATTTTATGTTTAGGGATCCAAGAAGTAGTAGGATATATCAGAACCAACTTACACCAGTGTTAGTACATGATAAGTATTTACCCCGAGACTACAAATGTTTGTAAAATTTTTATCAATGTATAAGTGTCATACAAGAATTGATGCACCTGTGTAACCACCATCAGGTCAAGAAATAGAACATTCAAAAATAGCATATATGGACATTTCTTGATCTTAGGAAGTAAAGGAAGTAAAGGAAGACCAACATGTAATTGGGACGTTTTTATTCAGTCTTCTTATATGTACAATAATAAATTGTTGTTAGGTGCTGTTGAGACAGTGTCTGACTCATAGCTACCCTATGTACAACAGGCAGAACACTATTATTGAGCTTCTCTGCTATTCATAGGGTTTTTGGTGGCTGATTGTTTTTTAGTGGGGAGTGGGTTGCTGGGTCCTTCTCCCAAGCCTACAGCAACTGGTGTTCCAGGCAGTCTCCTATCCAAGTACTAACCAGGGCTGACCCTGCTTAGCTTCTTAGATATTTGATGGGATCAGACACCACAGTGGTACACCTTCAGGCACAGTAATAAATAGCAGTAATTTAAATCTTCCATATGTATTTGCTCTTTGTTGTTGTTGTTAGTTGCCGTCAAGTTGGTGTCCGACTCATAGCGACCCTACACACAATAGGTGAAACACTATTGTCAGTGCTCTCTGCTATTCATAGAGTTTTCAGTGGTAGATTGTTTTTTAGTGGTGAGTGAGTTGCCAGGTCCTTCTCCCAAGCCTACAGCACCTGGTGTTCCCAGGTGGTCTCCTGTCCATGTACTAATCAGGCCTGACTTTTCTTAACTTTCAAGATCTGTGGGGATCTGATACCAAGAATTTATGGCTGCAGGCTGTCACTCACCTACAGGCCAGAAAATCGTATGTACAGACTTGTAATGAAATGAGCTGCATTGACTAAGAGGAATGAGAGTGAGATATGTGAAACAAAACAGAATGCTGTTCTGTTTGCCATTAGACTTCATTTATACTCATCTTCTGGAAATAACTTACTTTTTTTCTCCCATGAAGTTTCATTTCTCATTAAAAAGTTTATTTATCTCTTCTCTTACTGAACTTGCCTGTGAACCACAGGCAAGTAGGGAGGTGTATGAATCACTTTTTTCATTTGTTGATTGTGTAGGTTCTTAATGATTTCACTGTTATGGAAACAACAGTAACGAGGTGATAAACCTATCTTTTTTCTATGCCAGTATTGTACTGCTTCAAGCATAGTTTTTAAAATTTCTTTAAAGAGCCTTCTACCACTAGTCATTGCTTTGCTGAAGCTGGTAGGCTTGTGCGACCGTACACTTTTGGTCTGGGAAGTCCCCTAGTTAAAAAGAGATGTATTTTGGTGAAATCAGCATGAATGAGGCGTGCATAGTGTACATGTGGCTGGCCCCGATTTGCCTTGTTTCATTGCTTCTGACTCTTGAGGCATCATATGATACAGTAGTTTGTTGTTGTTGTTAGGTGCCATCGAGTCGGTATCCGACTCATAGCGACCCTCATAGGGTTTTCAATGGCTGAGTGCTTCGGTATTCCCTTGGGAGTGGATTGCCAGGCCCTTCCCCCATTTTTGTGGTGCTGGGAATTGAACTTGGGGCCTCAGAGACTGCAGCGCAGCTCTCTACCCACTGAGCTAAATCCCAGCCCGTGATACACTAGAGGAAACCATATTTTATTTATTTTTATTATTAGTGGTAAGTTTTTGGTTTTTGAGGTTTTTTTTGTTTTGTTTTTGTTTTTTTTGAAACAGAGTCTCACTGTGTGGCCAATGGCCCCCTAGAACTTGCAACGCAGACCAGGCTGACCTCCAACTTGCCTCTATCTTCTTGCCTTAACCTCCCAAATGCTGGCTGGGATTACAGATGTGCACCACCATGCCCATCATGGAAACTATATTTTAGTAGGAAGTAGTTTTCTTCTTTAAGTAATGTGGGGATCCTCCCTCCATCCCCCCCCCCATTTTTTTCTCCTACCTTAACACCCTGGCATCCAGTCCCATCTGATCTCAGAAGCTAAGCAGGATTAGTCTGTGGATGGGAGACGGCCTAGGAATATGAGGTGCTGTAAGCTAAGGAGAAGGAACTGGCAATCCACTCCAAAACAATCCACTATTGAAAATCCTATGAATAGCAGAGAAGCACAGACAATAGTGCTGGGCAAGGCACAGTATTGGGGAATGTTTTGTTCTGTTGTACATAGGGTTGCCATGAGTTGAACCTGACTTGACAGCACCTAACAACAACACCTAGCCTGTTCTTAGTCTTTGGAAAACCTTGTTGCTTTTTGCCAGATGATTTCTATGATATTCCTTTTTCTAGGGCTAGGGTTTAGCTCAGTTGGTAGAGTACTGGTTTGCACTCTCTGAGGCCCTGAGTTTGATCCCCAGCACCAAAAAAAAAAAGAGGAGGGGGGGGGAGAAGGACCTGGCAATTCACTCCCAAAGCCATCCGAAAATAATCAGTCATTGAAAACCCTATGAGGGTCACCGTGAGTTGGCACCTAACAACAATGTATAAAGTTTTCATTTTCTTTGTTGTTTTTTTCTTTTAAGATAAGGTCTCACAAAGTAGCACAGGCTACTTCTGGCCTTCAACCTGCTATCCTCTTGTCTCAGCCTTCCAAGTAGGTGGGATTACAGGCATGCACCACCGTGCCTGACTTCTCTTTGTGTTTTGATTTGAGGTACTGAAGAGCAAAAGTTTTTGTGTTCAATTTCAATTTGCTTGAGGTTTGGGTTTCAGAACCCCTTTTCCTCAGTTACCTGCTTGTCATCTTTGGAAGTCTCTTGAATATCATCTTCTAGTACCAAGACAGAGCCCTACTTATAGTTTTATTTTTACTATAAATATAGATAATCAAGTAAAGGCAGGCAATAGAATTCTAGCTGATAGAAAACCTCAAAGCCAGAAAATATTTATGGATGAGAGCTGGTGGAGCTGGAGAGCAGTTGAGGTTAAATAGGATGAGAGAGGAGCTAGGTTACATACGACTATGTAAACTAGCATTGGAAGTTTGGAGTTTTAAGTGTAGTGGAAAGTTATTGAAAGGTATCAACCTTTGCTTTAAAGCAAGAGAAAGAAAAAGTTCAGATTTTGCAAAAGAGTATTCCAGTCTACTCTGTAGAGAATGAATTAGAGGATGCTATGAGTGGAATATTCCCTGTTTGGGAAGTTTTGCAGGAGTTCGTACTAAAGACAGAATTGGCTTCTTTTTGTTATTAGGTGCCATGGAGTCAGTGTCCAAATCATAGTTACTGTATGTACAACAGATGAAACACTATTGTCAGTGCTTATCTGCTATTCATAGGATTTTCAATAGCTGATTATTTTTTGGGAGTGTGTTGCCAGGTCCTTCTGCCAAGTCTATAGCACCTGGTGTTCCTGGGTGGTCTCCCATCCAAGTACTAACCAGGCCCCACCTTAGCTTCCGAGATCTGATGGGATCAGATGCTACAGTGGGACAGCTGTAGGCTCGAATTGGCTTATAGCACAGTGTTAATATTAGGAATGTAGAGAAATAGAAACAAAGAAAATTTTCAGAAATAAATGAGGCAGAATTTGATGGTGAATTAGAATTTTGGAAGGCTAAGTGAGAGAAAAAGGTTAAAACTGAGGCCCAACTTTCTGGATCGTTGGATCCAACAAAGATGCCCTGTAATCAGATAAGGGAAAATGAAGAGAGCTTGATTTTGATTTTCTCTTTTGTTTTTGATTTTTTGTTTGTTTGTTTTTTGTTTTTTGGAGGGAGGCACCTAGAAGTTTGATGTTTGATACCTTAATTTCTGATGCTTTTGAGATTGGCCGAGAGTAGATGAGAGAGGAAGCAGATGTAGTTAGGGTTCCTGAGCCCAGAGAAAGGTCATTGAGCGTGTAGGAGGAACTTGAGAGGGAGCCTGCGTAAGGACAGTCTAAATTTAAGGTGGTCACCAATTTTCCTATAAGAAAACTACATACACCTTTTGGTCAACTTAAATACATTATCATATTAGTAGTCAAATTTCTATGTATGTAAAGTTATTAGTTTAACTATGCATAAATATTTTTAAATAATTTAAATGTCACCTTAGAGATATAATTTTGCTCTCATTTCATGTTATAATTTTATTCAGATGCTTCTTGCCAACTGTTTTAAACTTTAAAACTGCCATTTTTTGCTTTATTGGCAGGTAGCTTCCCAGGTGTTGACATCCGTGTCTTCATCATCATCAATTAAATGTCCCTTTTTAATTAGTAACACTGTTCTTTAGAGTACAACATTTTCATTTTGTTCTGAGCTACAGGAACCTTTTAATATAACTCTAATAACATTAGCAGAGTTGCATTTTAAACAAATTCATTCTAAAGGTATATCTCTATGATTATCTTGCAAGTAATTGTATAGTTTGGTTTTCAACAATTCCCAGCATTCACAATGGTAAGATTATTACCCCAATCCAATAGTTATCAAATCTCTCTTAAATTCCTATATATCAACTTTTTTAAAAAAACAACCAATTCTGTCAAATGATTGTTGTGAGTATCCAAAACAAGCATCAATTTTATTTTTTCCCTTCCTTAACCTAATGTGTTTTTTTCCAAACAGTTCTATACTACTCATTGTTTGTCTCCTTTTCATGCACTCTTAGTGTGTCTTCACTGGGCATTTTTTCTTATAGCATGCATCATCTTCCTTTTGAAAATCACACAGGATGTTAGTTTCTACTCATCCTATTATATATAGATAATTTTAATTATAATAGTCTTGAAGATAATGGCCTTTTTGGCAGACAGAATCTGTTATGTGTGCATTTAGAAAATAAAAAGACAGATAATTGGAGGATGGGTTTATTATGTAAAAAGTCTTTGTAAAGATCATTGTTTAGTTAAAAAAAATTAACTTTCATTTTAAGATAGTGAATTTCCACCATCAATTTTTAGCTTGTTTCCTTGCCAGTATTTGTCAGGGGAACTGGATTTATTAATATACTTTCCCATGACCATGCAGAGAAGTACTGTGTAGAAAGGATGTGTGTTTCCATTTAAATGACAGAAATATATGCAGCATATTTACCGCATTTGTTGTTCTTGTTAGGTGCCATGGAGTCGGTATCTGACTCATAGCGACCCTATGTACAACAGGTGAAACAGTATTGTCAGTGCTTCTCTGCTACCACATAGGTCCTGGAAAATATCTAAAGGGGGGAAATTTTAGTGTAAATGTCACTACTTTTATAGTCTCTGGCTGTAGTAATTCTGGAATAAGACTGATGAATCAGCACTTGATTTTTTCCTCAGACCTTTTCATTAAACTATTGTTCTTTGCTTAATTCTGTTAAGTGATATAACCCAAGAAATACAATTAAAAGAGTATTTTATTTGGTTATGGCTTTTAGTGCCTAAAAGCTTGTTTATTTTCTTAAATTACCCTAACTTCATTTACCTCTTGTATTTAAGATATAATAATGCAAGAATGACTTCAAATATTAATTGGATGTGACTTGTAATTAGTATAATTATGGTATGGTTAGATCAGAGAAAATTCCAAAGTGATTAAAGTTCTAATTTAAACTTGGTGTGCTGGTGCACACCTGTAATCCCAGGAGTTCAGGAGACAGAGATGGAGGTGGACACAGGAGGACCACAAGCCAAGGCCAGAGGCGGCCTGTGTAACTCTGTCTCAAGATAAAAAATAAAAAAGGGGTGGGAGTGTACCTCAGTGGTAGAGCACTTGCAAAATATATACAAGGCCCTGTGGTCAACCCCAGTACCTAAAAACTAAGAATCATAAAAGACATAAAGTTCTAATGTTTTTCTTTCTTGAGACTGCTACTGTGAAAAATTGTAGCATCATCATTTTAAATTTAAAAACTTGTTCTGAACAATTAGTTGAATATTTTGTCTATATTTCTGCCTGCCTGTTTTCCTCCCTGAACCATGGGGATAAAAACATAATGTGAATCTGTGAAGCGATTGGTTATAGAGAGATAATTTTAGACGTATGCTCTGTGATAATGGGTCAGTTATCTAAAGAAATGGGAGTATAAAATGCTCACTAGAAAAATACTAATAAATATTGGACAAATAGAAACTGGAGACCCATTCACATTCAATCTCATATTTATTAATTAGGCTATTAAAATGAATATTAGAATAGATTATTTCTGTGTGTTTTTGTGGATTGAAAGTTTTCATTTTGGCTTTTCAAGGCCATTTAGTTTTCTGATCACCTGTGGTTTGAGTTCATAATAAGACAAATGATTTTAAGCCAATTTTTTTTTTCCTTCTGTGATACTGGGGGTTGAACCCAGGGCCTTGCGCTTCACTGCTTGCAAGTGTTGTACCATTGAGCTGTACCCCCAGCCCATTTTTTTACTTTTTGAGACAGGGTCTTGCTAAATTATGCAGACTGCCTCTGGTCTCGAACTTGCGATTCTCCTGCCTCTGCCTCCCAAGTCGCTGGGATTACAGGCGTGCACCACCACACCCAGCTATAAGCCAAATATTTTTTAAATCAAGAATAAACATAAGAAAGACTGATTTTGGTTATCAAGTAGTTTTCAAAAGTAAGGAAAAATCACTCTGCATTATATTTCTGCAGTTTATATACTATATGGCTATATTCTTTATTTTATACCTAGAAAATGTGCTAAAAGCCATACCTTTAGGAAATACTATGAGAAGTTTAAAAACTAGTTTTATTCACATGCATTTGATTGAGAAAGTACCTAAAAAGTACCTGGAATTGGTTTAAGGGGTCACAGGGTCTTTATTTGCTGAGTATAAATTTTTCATGCTCTCAGATGTAGTGCTTGATATATCACTTATATAAGTCATTCCTTGGTATCTACTGGAGATTGGTTCCAGGACCCCTGTAGATATCAAAATCTGTAGATGCTCAAGTATTTTATATAAATGGTATAGTCTTTGCATATAAACTACGTAGATCCTCCTGTATACTTTAAATCATCTCTAGATTACTTATAAGTGTCTAAAACAATATGATTGAAATGTAGTAGTTACTATACTGTGTTGTTTAGAGGATAACAATGAAAAATGTCCATACATATGTAGTACAGATACAATTTTTTTTTCAAAATATTTTCATTTGTATGGTTGGCTGGATCTGACCACGTGGAATCTGCAGATAAAGAGGGCTGATTATACTTGAAGAATAAAACAAGCCAGTGTTTAAAAAGCCTCGTATTGGGGCAGGGGATATAGTGTTTGCTTTAGCAGGCAGGAGGCCCTAGGTTGGTTTGATCCTCAGCACAAGGAAGGAAAAAGGCCTGCGTTCTTTTTGTGGCAAATTATTAACTTGTGTTTGTGAGAAGAACATATCAAACAAGTTTCTTTGTTCATTTTTTTGTCTAGATGTTCTGTCTATTGATGAGAGTGGGGTATTGAAGTCACCCACTATTATTGTCTGTGGACTTGTCTGTCCGTTTAAGTTTGTTGTTGTTGTTGTTGTTAGGTACCGTCGAGTCGAGTCCGACTCATAGTGACTGTATGTACAGCCTATCGAAACACTTGCCGATTCTGTGCCAAGCAAATGATCTTATTTATGTTTAAGCCCATTGTTGCACACACTGTGTCAATCCACCTGGTGGAAGGTTTTCCTCTTTTGCGTTGACCTACCACTCTCCCAAACATGATGTCCTTCTCCAGGGATTGTTCTCTCCTGACTACGTGTCTGAAATATGTAAGACGCAGTCTGGCCATTCTTCCTTCCAAACAACACTCTGGTTGCACTTCTAGGACAGATTTGTTGGTTCTTTTAGCAGTCCATGGTATATTCAATAGACGTCTCCAGCACCACAATTCAAAAGCATCAATTCTTTTTCTGTCTCCCTTGTTCAGTGTCCAGCTTTCACAATCATATGATGCCACTGAAAATACCATGGCATGAGTCAGACGCACCTTTGTCTTCAATGTGACATCTTTGCTTTTCAATACTCTAAAGAGATGTTTTGCCACAGCTTTTCCTAGAGCAGTGCGTCTTTTGATTTCTTGACTGCTGCTTCCACGGGTATTGATTATAAAGCCAAGCCAAGCAAAATCTTGGACAACCTCAATCTTTTCTCCAATCATTGTGAAGTTGCGTGCTGACCGAATCGTAAGGATTTTTGTTTTGTTGATGTTTAGTCGTAACCCATATTGAAGGCTATGATCTTTCATCTTCATCAGTAAATGTTTTAAATCCTCTTCACTTTCAGCAAGCAGAGTTGTGTCATCTGCATAACGCAGGTTGTTAATGAGTCTTCCTCCAGTCTTGATGCCGCGTTCTTCCTCATGAAGTCCAGCTTCTCAGATTATTTGCTCAGTGTATAAATTGAAGAGATAGGGTGAAAGTATACAGCCCTGATGCACACCTTTCTCAACTTTAAATCAGGCAGTGTTTCCTTGTTCTATTCGAACAACTGCCTCCTGGTTCATGTACAGATTTCTCATGAGCACAATTAGGTGTACTGGTATTCCCATTTTCCGAAGTGTTATCCATAATTTGTTATGATCCACGCAATCAAGTGCTTTTGCATAGTCAATAAAACATAGACAGATATCTTTCTGATATTCTCTTGCTTTCAGCTAATATCCACCTGACAGCAGCAATGATGTCCCTGGTTCCCCGCCCTCTTCTGAATCCCGCTTGATTTTCCAGTAATTCTGCAGTCGCTTTTGAATGATCTTTAGTAAAATTTTGCTTGCGCATTGTATTAATGATATTATCCAATAGTTTGCACATTCAGTTGGATCCCCTTTTTTGGGAATAGGCACAAATATGGGTCTCTTCCAGTCAGTTGGCCAAGTAGCTGTTTTCCAAATCTCTTGGCATAAACATGTTAACACCTCCAGTGCTGCATCTGTTTGTTGAGACATCTCTATTGGTATCCCATCAATTCCTGGAGCCTTGTGTTTCACCAGTTCTTTCAAGGCAGCTTCCACTTCGTCCTTCAACACCATTGGTTCCTCTTCATATGCAACCTCTTGGAATGGTTGGCCATCTACCAATTCTTTCTTGTATAACGACTCTGTGTATTCTTCCCATCTTCTTTTGATGTTTCCTGCATCATTTATTATTTTCCCTGTAGAATCTTTCACTACTGCCACTTGAGGCTTGAATTTTTTCTTCATTTCCTTAAGCTTGAGGAAACACAGAGCGTGTTCTTCCCGTTTGATTTTCTGCCTCCAGTGCCTTGCACACGTCATTATAGTACTTGCTTTTGTCTTCTTGAGCTGTCTTCTGAAATCTTCTGTTTAGTTCCTTAACTTCCTCATGTCTTCTTTTTACTTTAGCTGCTGGACGTTCAAGGGCAAGTTCTACTGTCTCTTTTGAGGTGTAATTTGATCTTTTCTTTTTTTCTTGTCTTTTTAAGAACTTTTTGCTTCCTTCTTGAATGATATCTTTTATGTCATGCCACACCTCTTCTGGTCTCCTATCATTTGTGTCTAATGCATTAAACCTATTTCTGAGGTGGTCTCTGAACTCAGGTGGGATATACTCAAGGTCATACTGTGGCTCTCGTATATTTGTTCTAATTTTCTTCAGCTTCAGTTTGAACATGCATATGAGAAGTTGATGGTCTGATCCACAGTCAGCACCTGGTCTTGTTTTGACATTTTGTATAGAGCTTTTCCATCGTCTCTTTCCACATATGTAGTCAGTTTGATTCCTGTATGTTCCCATCTGGTGAAGCCTATGTGTATAGTCTCCGTTTATGATGTTGAAAAAAATGTATTTGTAATGAAAAGGTCATTGGTCTGACAAAATTCTATTATGCGATCTCCAGCTTCGTTTCTGTCGCCAAGACCATATTTTCCAACTACTGAGCCTTCTTTGTTTCCAACCTTTGCATTCCAGTCACCAGTGATTATCAGTATGTCTTGATTGCATGTTTGATCTATTTCAAATTGCAGAAGCTGATAGAAGACTTCCTTTCTTCATTTGTGGCCTTGGTGATGGGTGCATAAATTTGAATGATAGTCATATTAACTGGCCTTCCTTGTAGGCGTATGGATATTATTCTATCACTGACAACATTGTATTTCATGACAGATCTTGAAATGTCCTTTTAATGATGAATGCAACCCCATTTCTCTTTAGTTTATCATTCCCAGCATAGTAGACCATATGATTGTCTGTCTCAAAATGGCCTATACCGGTCCATTTTAGCTCACTGATGCCTAGAATGTCAATGTTTATGTACTCCATTTCTCTTTTAACGATTTCTAATTTGCCTAGATTCATACTATGTACATTCCATGTTCCAATTATTAATGGATGTTTACAGTTGTTTCTCCTCATTTTGAGTCGTGCCACATCAGCAAATGGAGGTCCCTGGGGCTTTACTCCCATTTCTGTCATCATGGTAGACTCTACTTTGAGGAGGCAACTCTTCTCCAGTAGTCTTTCGAGTGCCTTCCAACCTGGGGGGCTCATTTTCTGGCACTATATCTGACAGTGTCTCTTTGCTATTCATAGGGTTTTCAATGGCTAGTTGTTTCGGGAGTGGTTCGCCAGGTCCTACTCCCTAGTCTGTCTTAGGCTGAGCTCAGCTGAAAACCTGTCCACTATGGGTAACCTTGCTCATGTCCGAGGTACCAGTGGCAGAGCTCTCAGCCTCATCACAACACATAAGCCCCCACAGTGCAGCAAACTGACAGGCGTGTGGGGGTGTTTAAGTTTAGTAGTGTTTTTTAAAATGAAGTTGGTGCACTAATGTTCGTTCAGTGCATATGTGTTTACAATTGTTATACCTTCTTGGTCAATTGTTCTCTTTCTTAATATGTAGTGACCTTCTTTGTCTCTTCAGACTAGTTTTAACTTGATGTCTACTTTGTCTGATATAAGGATGGCTACTCCTCCTTTTTATGGCTTCCTCTTGCTTGGTATATTAACTTGCATCCTTTCAGTCTGTGGGTTTCCTTGCCCATGAGATGTGTTTCTTGTAGACAACAAATTGTTGGATCTTGTTTTTTAATCCAGTCTACTAATCTGTGTTTTTCAATTGGAGAGTTAAAACGTTTATTTAGGATTATTATTGAGAGAGCTTTGCTGGTTCTTATAATTGTGTTGGGTGCTGGGATTTAGCTCAGTTGGTAGAGCGCTGCTCTGCAGTCTCTGAGGTCCCAAGTTCGATTCCCAGCACCACAAAATGGGAGAAGGACATGGCAACCCACTCCCAAGGCAATCCCAAAACAGTCAGCCATTGAAAACCCTATGAGGGTCACTATGAGTCGGACTCAACTCGACAGCACCTAACAACAACAATAATTGTGTTCAGTGTTTTCCTGGTTGGTTTCTGTACTAGTCACTATTTTCTTTCCTGCTTATTTGTGTTGGACATTACTGATTCTTTCCTAGTTGTCTTTAGTTTGTTCCTCTCGTGAACTTTATTCTTTTCTGTGTTCCTGTGGTAGAGACTTACTTTCTTCTTAGTATGTAGGATTTCTTTTATGTATCTTCTGCAGTGCTGGCTTGGTGGTCATGTAATGTTTTAGTGTGTGCTTGTCTTGGAATGGGTCCTTTCTCTATCAATTGTAAATGATCACTTTGATGAATATAATTATCTTAGTGGGCGATTATTTACTTTCAGGGCTTGAAATACATCATTTCATCCTTTCCTAGATTTTAGAATTTGTGCTAAGAGGTCTTTGTAATTCTGTAATTTCTGACTTGTGCATTTGTAGGAGTAGATATCACTTCCCGTTTTCTTTGGGGGTCATCTTAGTGGCTTTCTCTTGATATCACAATCTCCTGTATTACTCCCAAAGAGGAAGACAAACCACTATAACAAGTACAATGTCTGACCAAACCTGATATAGAAATAAACTTAAAATCACTTAATACCAACTGCTGCACCAACAATGCCATAGAATTGAGAATGGCAACAATAATATCAAGTAAGCTGTTAAGTTACAAAATATTTAGGGTGAAGATATAAGTGGTATTTGCCTGAAGTAAGAAGCTGGGGCAGAGAAAGGGGAGACAGAAGGATACCTCTAAGATGAGGTAAAAGAAAGGAAAAAGAAGATCTAGAAAATGAATGATAAGAATAGGGAGGGAAAGGAGCTAAAAATAAAAAAAGATTGCATGATAAAGAGAATGATGTATAAACAGAGTTAGGAAAACTTAAGCAGAGCAATAAGAAATAGCCTAAAGTTTTAAAGTATAGTAAATAGAAAAAGAAAGATACAGAGAAAGTCAGGCAGGCCAAAAATGATTAAAAGAAAAGAAACTAAAAATGAAAAAAGATAAAAATTACATTAGAAAAAAAGGAAGTGAAGAAATGGAAGTTAATAATGAAAAGAGGGAACATAGGAATGGAAGGGCAGGGTGACTCCAACTTGCTCCCCTGAAACACCAGCGTCCCTGGGAGCTGAGGCAGGAGGATCTTGAGCCCCATGCCTATGCAATTCCATGTGATCCTCTCCCCAGGCAAAAATAGGAAAAAGATGGGGGGACAGGGTGCGGGGGTTGGCGCAGTACACTGGCACAGTAATTACCCCATGCAAATCCCTGGGTTCAATCTCCAGCACAGCAGGAAGAAAGAAAAGAAAAAAAAAAGACAAGGACGACAAAGTGCTGGAGAAGTTTCTTTCTGTGGCTTCTAATATTGAAGTCTGTTAGGTGGAGGTGGTGTTCAGTTGAGCATGTTGTTGTTGTTAGATGCTGTCAACTCATAGCAACCCTCATAGGGTTTCCAGTGGCTATTTCGGGATTGCCTCCAGAGTGGATTGCCATGTCCTTTTCCCACAATGAGGATAGTCTTTTTTACCTGACCACTGCTCAGAGTTTATGCTCTTCTGTAGTTCCTCTCAGGAGATGGAGTCATCTTCCCCCACCCCAGGGGGCGATCTTGCTTCTGAGCAACTTTGCCAAGGCTCTTGCTGCTTAAACCTCTCAGTGTATCAGCGTCCCATCTTCTGCCTTACTGCAGTGACCTGCTGCAGCTGTATAGCTTGCTGTGGCTGTGGCACTTCACCCCCGGGCTCTCCTCTAGTGATAATTCTTTGTTCTCAGGCTCCCTGTAGCTAGTCTCTTACAATAGGCTCCCTCTCAAGCTGGCACAGGGCATAGCCCTCCGAGACATGGAGCATGGGAAAGAGTCATTTTTCCAGTGTTGAACCCCTCAGTTGGGAAGAGCCATTGTCTCACAAGACCCTGAAAGAGTTCAGGGGCTTCAACAACTGTGTACTTGTAGGATTGCCAGTCTGATGGCCAGGGCTGTCTGGCTTACATTTTTGGATGAAGGTGCTGTTTCCTTTCCCCAGTGGGAAGCTGCAGCTGGAGATGTCTCCTGCTCAGTCCTTCTCACTGATCAGCTCCGTTCTACAACTTAGGATGATCTCACAATCTTCTCTGTGGTTTCTATACTTTTCCAGACCTTCTTTCGTCGGCAAAGAATATATCCCCTTCTATTCTAACTCCTTTGTTGTACCACGTCACACAGAGGCTGCCTTTAATCTGCCACTTAAACCCAAAGTCTCAAGAAAGTGTTATCAAAGGCTTCATTGTGAAATGTTACACAGTAGAGGGAGTATTTTTGCAATAGTTAAAGTAGGTGAAAAATAATTTATAACTTGTTAATTCTTCTTGTTTTATTTAAATATCCTATATGCCAAGAAAGTACCAATCTCTTCTGACTTTTTGTTTTTTCCTGTTATTTGGGGACACTTTCCCCAGGCTGCTTAATGAGTAGTAATTAAGATGCATCTTTCTGATGAGTGATTTTTAAACTTGAGTGCTTTGAACATAATTATCCTATAGCTTCTCTTTATACTGATTGCAGAATATGAAATGGATATTTCCTTCCACTCTTTTTCTTCAGTTCTTCCTCCCCAGAGGAAACTCCTTCCATTCAAAGTTAGCTTGCATTCCTTGCTACTCTGGGTCTTAGTCATTTTCCCCATTTCTGAACCTGGAATCTGTCTCATGCTTGTTGGCACCCAGAAAGATACTCCAGGATGAGCGTAGTTTTCCACCTCTAGTGAAGTTACTTGATAATTAACATTTAAGTCACAGAGTAGAGCACAGTCACACTTTGGTTGCCAAATATCTGTTAGGAAAATTCATATTCAGTATTTTGAGAAAATGCATAGTACTCAACAATTCCACTGATTCCTTAAGAAATTTCAAGTTTTCTTAGAAAGTGGAAGGTTAATGCTTAGAGCTGATGTGAGTAGAGAAGACAATTGACTGAATGGACTGTCTGTCTCTAAATAATACTAAAATAAATGCCTAGTCAAGGGTCCTGGACATGATAGTCTAGAGGGCTTTTTTTTTTTTTTTAATCTAACTGATATCAGGGTTATGTTAAGAAAGAACCTCAGGTTCTGTTCTCCTTAGCATGCCATGGTGAGTTGCTCTGCAATGGGCAGGGGAAATGGCTATATTTCCATACATACTTCCATCTCCTGAGTGCTGTCTTCACTTACAGATGAGGAAACTGAGATCTAAAGAAAATGAATTTACAGTTTGTAGCTGAACTTCTAGTACAAAATCTTGGCTTTCTAACTCTTTTTTTAAGTGAGTTTCTTACTGGGCCAAATAAGATATAGAGTATATATGTGTTTATTTCTTTAGATACTTTTTAGTTCCTATATAAAGGAAATATAATAACTTCAAAATGTAACTTCATGAAGTAAGATGTCATATACAGATGTTGTTGTTAGGTGCTATCAAGTCGGTGTCCGACTCATAGTGATCTTATGTGTGACAGGTAAAACACTGTTGTAAGTAAGTGCTTTCTATTCATAGGGTTTTCAATGCCTGATTACTTTTTGGGAGTGGGTTGCCGGGTCCTTCTCTCAAGTCTACAGCATCTGGTATTCCCAGGTGGTCTCCCATCCAAGTACTAACCAGGGCCGACCCTGCTTAGCTTCCAAGATCTGATGGGATCAGATGCCACAATGGTACAGCTGCAGGCTATATGCAGATGAGAATGTATAAAATGATATCTGCTAGTTTATTCTTTAGCCCATTTGATGATTTGGTTCTCTAAAACTTGATCACATTTGAATGTACAGACACAGATTTTGACCTTACAATGGGGAGGAGTGAACCAAACTTTGCTGACCTTGGGAATTACTTTACTGAGCAATTCAAAAATTAATTGTGCATATTAATAACTTATAAGGTATGCTATTATATCCCTTGCAGGAATGATGCCATAAGTACTCTGATGGTAGGAGTAAAAATATATTTGTTGTTGTTGTTATTAGGTGCTATTGACTTGGTGTCCGACTCATAGCGACCCTGTGTACAACAGGTGAAACACTATTGACAGTGCTTCTCTGCTATTCATAGGGTTTTCAATGGCAGATTGATTTTTGGGAGTGGGTTGCCAGGTCCTTCTCCCAAGCCCGCAGCACCTGGTGTTCCCAGGCAGTCTCCCATCCAAGTACTAACCAGGCCTGACCCTGCTTAGCTTCCAAGATGTGATGGAATCGGATGCCACAGGGCTATGGCTGTAGGCCAAGTGTATGTACTTGGTTAATTTTAAATTTACATAGTATAATTTAGTGTGCCAGTGGGTAATGATGTGCTTTTACTTTTTGCAAAGTCGAGTATATTAAGTCATAGTTTACTGAAAGCAAAAATACAGTTTTCACTAATATATGCAGTTGTCTAACCACTGCCATGCTCAAGATACAGAGAGTATTCATGTTACTTCCAAATGTTTACTTGTGTTCTTTGCTAGAAAACCACGGATCAGTTTTGCCTTTCCAAATGGCATGTATGTGGAGTCATACGATATGTAGTCTTTTAAGTCTGCCTTATTTCTCTTATAATAATACTTTTGAAATTGTCAATGTTGTATGGATAGTTCTTTTTTATTGCTGTATATATTCCATTGGGTGGGCTTGGGTTTAGCTCAATTGGTAGAGTGCTTGTTCTGCATGCTCTGAGGCCCTGGGTTCTATCCCCAGCACCACAAAAATGGGAGAAGGACCTGGCAGCCTACTCTTGAAACAATCCCCAAATAATCAGCCATTGAAAACCCTATGAGTAGCAGAGAAGCACTCACATAGTGCTTGGCATGGCACAGTGTGGGGTAATATTTCTTTCTATTGTACATATGGTCACTATGAGTTGGACATGACTCGACAGCACTTCACAACAAAAACATATTCCATTGGAATAATTTCAATTTATTGATCCATTTACTAGTTGGTGGTTATTTGAGTTGTTTGCAGTTGAGAACTATTATGAATAAAATTACAGTAAATATTCATATACAGATCTTAGAATACTTGTTTTAGTCTTAGGTAGGGACTTAGGAGTGGGGACTAGGTGCAGTAATGGGCACCTGTAATCGTATTGACCCTGGAGGCAGAATCAGAAGGATTGCAAATTTGAGGCCAGAGGCAGCCTGCACAATTTAGCAAGACCATGACTCAAAAGAGGAGGGAGGGGGATGGGGAGCGGAGGTAGCTCAGTTGTAGAGCTTTTGCAAAGTATGTGCAAAGCCCTGGGTTCAACCCCAAAGTACCGCAAAAAAACAAAACAAAAACCTAGGAATAGGATTGCTTAGTTGTTCAGTGTGTGTTTAACTTTATTAAGAAAATGACAACATTTTCAAAAATGAATATTCCATTTTAAATTATTGTTTGCAATATGTGAGAGTTCCTGTTGTTTTTCATTCGTATCAGCACTTAGTGTTATCAATTCTCTTAATTTTACTTTTAATTAAATGCTCTTTGTGATTTTAGTTTGCATTTCCCTAATACCTAGTGATATTAAGCATCCTTTAGGTTTTCACATGATATCTGAATATTTTCTTTGGTAAATTGTTCAAATTTTTCGCCTCTTTCAAAATGAAGTTATTTTGCTTTTTACTGAGTTTTCATGATTCTTTATGTATTCTGGACCCAAGTCATTTACCAGATATTTTCCAAATATTTTCTTATAGGATAAGACATGTTTTTTTCTTTTTCTTGACAGTGTCCTCAGAAGAGCAGAGATTTTTGTCAGCACTATTGTGTCTCTATCTTTATAGTTATAAAATTAGCATAAGACTGTTATATTGGGGCTAGGGTTTAGCTCATTTGGTAGAGAGCTGCTCTGCAGTCTCTGAGGATCTGTATTCGATTCCCAGTACTGCAAAAATTGAAGAAGGATGTGGCAATCTACTCCCTTGGCAATCTGGAAGCAATCAATCATTGAAAACCCTATAAGGGTCACTGTGAGTTGGACATGACTCCACGGCACCTAACAACAACAAAATATCTCTTTCCTACCTAATCTGCCCTTCTGTAAACACACTAATAATCTTGTGACAGAGAAACTTGTAATGTTATGTACAAAGGTAAAATTTTTACCTTAAAAAGTGTGTTTTGAAGACTGCTTTTCTGTTTCAGAACTAAAATTTCTCTTCATGAACAAGATAGTATTTAGATTAAAAGAAAAGAATTACCTCCTAAAATACTCCAGTTAACCTGTTTTGTTCTTGTTTTATTCTAGTGTTATCCAAGATAAATTCTGTGGAATTATAAATATCTCAGTAGAGGGCCTACATGATGTCATGACGGAAGACCCTGAAACAAGGACTTATAAAGAGTAAGTGGGTCATTTAATTAATCATATTTCTATTTGGGGGATAATTAAATACATGCTGCATGGTTTTTGTTCATTGTCACCATATAAGCACAATATGGAACTTCTTAATTTTGTCCTTTATATAGAAAATTTTTTATTCATTATTTTGAGTACAGTATTTATTGTTTCTGCAGCCATAGCCCTGTGGCATCTGATCCTGTCAGATCTCGGAAGCTAAGCAGGGTCGGGCCTGGTTAGTACTTGGATGGGAGACCACCAGGGAACACCAGATACTGTAGGCTTGGGAGAAGGACCTGGCAACCCCCTCCCAAAAATCAATCTGCCATTGAAAACCCTATGAACAGCAGAGAAGCACTGACAATACTGTTTCACCTGTTGTATACAGGGTCGCTATGAGTTGGATACCGACTCCACAGCACCTAACAACAACAACAAATTTATTGTTTGACCTTAGGATGAGCTTTATTATGTTTCAGTGATATTCTGAATTGGGCTTCTTTGATGTAATCATTATTTTATGATTTGACATTAGATTTTTTTAAAAAATCCAATTGTATTTTAATGTAAATTTCTTTTTTTTACGGTCTTTTGGGCACACACACACCCGCCAACTAAATTTTACCTATTCTTCAGGCAACCTATGAGAAAAATTGGATGAACTACTTCAAATTTTTGTGGCTAGAGCATCTCTGGTATCTTTCAAGTGTTAGGGGGTCATGTGGTAATTGACTAGTTCCACAAAGTAATAGTTAAAATTATGCTCTTTAGGTGAATAGTTAAAATCATGTTATCAAGAATTCTGAAAATATCATTTTCATAAAATTATTAATTTTAATTTTTCTTCTTTTAGAATTAATCATTGCATATTTTTGTAGTTATTAGAATTATCATACCTTTTCTCTTGTTATTACCATCAATAAGGGATATGTTTCTTATAATAATAAGCAAAGCTTCATGATATTTTAGACTGCTTGATTTCTCATTAATAACATGAATGTTTTCTTTGCTTTTTATAAAGCCATTTATAACAAAAGAGAAAGATCTCCAACTGAGTCATATTTTGTTGAAAAATATGGAAAGCAAATATATTTGGTGTGATAAAAAAATATGGTGAATTTTCAAGTTAAAAAATTTATTCACAAAAGTAGACTTAACAGAACTGCTTTAGAAAGTGGCAAGAATGATGGGATTAATGTGTTTGAAACCAGGTGAAGTATTTTTGTTGTAACCGGAGATCAGAAACATACCACAAGGAGCAAAAAGCCAATTAAAGGGAGTCTTTATTGAGCCAGTGGCCATGGAGGACTAGTGTCTCTCCAAAACCCATGACCCGAAGAAACAGTTGCTAGGGGCTTATAAAGGCAAATTTTGGCAAGCTTACAATCTCCAAGTTGTATGATTTGTATACAGTCTCTAAGTTCCTGATATGATTTGTATAAGTGGTTGGCATGAAAACAAAAACAAAAAACAAGCAGCTCTATAACAGGCGATCACTCAGGTAGTAGTTCTATACATTGTGCAGGCAGGGTGGTATAGAAACAGAATGGGCGGTTAACAGGCAATCAATCAACAGTTAGGAATTAATAATTAATCAGGTGGTCAGGCAATTAAAATCAGACAGTTAAAAAAATTCTTCCAGTATATAGTTTCTCAAAGGGAGGGGAGGGCTACCAAAGATGGCAATGGTCCTGTCAACTCAGTGGCCTCTTTATATTTTCAGAGGAATTAATGACAGTATTTTTTGCTATAATAGTTTTTTCCTTAAATACTTTCTACATTTTTTGTTCATACCTCGTATGTTGCTGAATCTTATTGACCATATAAAAAAATTGACATGTCACTTAGCTTTTGAGAAAATAGGAGTTCATGTGATGTAGAAATATCAAACTTTTTGTGACTGCAGACCAAAAATAAGAACTTATATATGGGCAGGTGTGGTGGTACTCAGCATGGAGGCTGAAGCAGAAGGATCACAAGTTTGAGGCCAGCCTTGGCTACATAATAAGTTCCAGCCAGTCTAAGGTACATAGTAAGATCCTGTTAAAAAATAAAACAAAAATAAACAAATAAGACTTTATGAATTTAGGCCTTTTTGTTTGTTTGTTTGTTTGTTTTTGCTACTTGGCTCAGACTAGCCTTGAACTCGGGATACCTTAGCCCCACCCTCCTGAGTGCTGGGATTACAAGAATACGCTACCACACTCAACTGAGAAATTACTGCCCCCACGCCCTATACTGGGGTGTTGCACCCAGGGCCTTGCACATGCTAGGCAAATGGTCTACCTTTGAGCTGCACCCCCCACTCTCTTTTTTAAAGTTTTTTTAAGACAGGGTCTCACTAAGTTTCACAGGCTGCTTCTGGCCCTGAACTTGTTCTTCCTGCCTCAGTCTCTTGAGTCACTGGGATTACAGATTGTTATGGTTTGAATATAAAGTGTCCTCCAGAGGTCATGTGCTTTAACGTTTGGTACCCAGTTGGTGACTCTGGTGACTCTGTCCTCGTAGGTTGTGAAATTTTGTAAAGTCAGCCTTTGAGGGAAGTAGCTCCCTGAAGGTAGGCCTTTGGAGGTTTTTAACCTAGACCTGTTGAGATCATCTAACATAGGTCCTGTTGCTGCCACCACCATGCCTGCCCTGCCACCATCATGTACTGATTCTCTAGCTATGAGTTCTCAATAATCCTCTTCCCCCATAAAATTTATTTGGGTTGGTTTTTCTGCTACAATGATGGTGGTTGACTAATACATAGGCATGCACTAATATACTTGCCTGGCAATTTTTTTTTTCAAGTTAGCAAGTGTTAACTTGTTAACAGTGTTTATGGCACAGGAGTGTAAGTAGGGTGTTTTTATGCAGTATGTGAAAATGTTTACAACTGATGGTGAAATATTTAGGATATATTCAGATATTCCTTATCCTCTTTGGAGTGTAGGGCTAATACAGTGAAAGCACTAATAATGAATAAAGGCAGTTACATATGTTTTGTGCAGAGCACACAACGCAGTAGAATTCTAGATTGCACTTTAATAGGAAGTCAGAAAACAAGGTGCTATGCATTACAGTCCTTAGGGAGGTATAAAAAGATATAGGAAGTAGAACAAAATTAATACATGTTTTAATGCAAGAGATTAGAGTCTGGAACGTGTCAAAAATAAATTTAGAAATTATCTACTACAGGATCATAAAATGAAAAAATAAGGATACTAAGGCTCAGGAAAGTACAATGACACAGCAGATTTGTGGAAAAGTCAAGACAGTCTTCTTACTGACTAAGTTCAGCATGAAGAAAAAGGTTTGGTTTGAAAGAGAAAATGTTGGAAATAAAGAAAATAAATTGACAGGAGACCATTATAGGGATCCAGACTGGTAAGACCTAGAAAGGAGGATTAATGTTCCTGGGTACCTAGATCTCTTTTCCCCAGAATTGTTTAGCAGTTGCTCTTTACCTTGGAATGGTATTTGTCATGTGGAAGCATAGTAGAAAAGCAAGTTGTCTAACTTTGCTAAGTCTCAGGTTCTAAGAGTGGTTACAGTAAATATCTGATAAATCATCTTACTTGGTAATCATATGAATTACATAGTTCTCTAAATTATAGACTGCAGCCTTAGCCCTGTGGCATCCAATCCTTTCAGATCTCAGAAGCTAAGCAGGGTCGGGCCTAGTTAGTACTTGGATGGGAGACCACCTGGGAACACCAGGTGCTGTAGGCTTGGGAGACGGACCTGGCAACCCACTCCCAAAAATCAGTCCGCTATTAAAAACCCTATGAACAGTAGAGAAGCACTGACAATAGTGTTTTGCCTGTTGTACACAGGGTCGCTATGAGTTGGGTACCTAACCTTGACGGCACCTAACAGTAACTGATCTATAAGACTATAAGGCACAATTATTGTTATTAGGTTCCCTTAAGTTAGCCTGACCCATATGTACCCTGATAGGGTTGTTTTTTGTTTGTTTCTTTGTTTGTTTTGCGGTACTGGGGGTTGAGCCAGGGCCTTGCACTTGCATGCTTTGCAAATGCTGGACCACTGAGCAGCACCCCCAGCCCATTTTTTTTTTTTACTTTTTGAGACAGGGTTTCACTAAATTACACAGACTGCCTCTGGTCTCGAACTTGCGGTCCTCCTGCCTCTGGCTGTGAGTTGCTGGGATTATAGGCGTGTGCCACGGGTGCCAGGCTCCTTCATAGGGTTTTCAATGGTTAATTGTTTCCAGATTACTTTGGGAGTGGATTATCATGCCCTTCTTCCATTTGTTTTTGTTTTGTTTTGTTTTGTTTTTTAACAGTTTTGGGGGTCAATCCTGGGTCCTCAGTGCAGAGCAACACTCTACCAACTGAGCTAAACCGCAGCCATAGGGCACAGTTAGACTTTCAAAAATGTTCACATGAAAAACATAAAATATTTACTTAAGTAGCTAACTTGGCTTCCAGCTTCCCATTCATGTTTATTTGAACAGTTCTTTAAAAGAAAGCTTATCTTTGATGGGGTACATGCTTATAATCCTAGCACTGGGGAAGTGGAGATGGGAGGGTCGCAAATTCAAAGCCAGTTTGGACTATATAGTGAGACCCTGTCTCCAAAACAACAAAAATGAAAGGAAAAAATAGAAAAGAAAGAAAGCAAACCTTTCTATTTGTATTGAATTTTCGTTGTAGTCTCAAAGTTGAGAATGAATTAGAACAAAGGAAAACTGTTTTTTTCACCTGCATTATGTTGTTGTTTCTTCACCTGAGTAAGTAGTGTATGTTAGAGTTCTCCAGAGAAGCAGAACCAGTAAGAGAAACACACGTACGTAAAAATGAAGAGTTTATTATAACACATTCACTTACATGATTGTGGAGGCTGATATGTCCAGGTCTACAGTGGCAAGGTGGAAACCCAGAAGAGCTGATAGTTTGAGTCCTAGTCCAAGTCTGAAGACAGGAAAAAAAAACTCTGTCCCAACCTGAAGCAAGCAGAGGATGAATTCTCCCAGACTAAGCATTTTTGTTCTAGGCCTTCAGTGGGTTGGCTGAGACCTACCCACAATGGAGGGGGAGGACATTCTCCTTTGCCCAATTCCTGCTTCAGATGCTAGTCTCATCTAGAAACAGCTTCAGTAACACACCCAAAATAATGTTTAACCAAGTACCGGGGCACACAGTCATCCAGTTAAGTTGACAAATAAGCACATTATGGAAGTGTTGCCGACAGATCTCTTTATTCCAACTTCTTTGTAACAGGGATTGGTGCTGTGTAAGAGGGCAGTTGAGTCTCTGTTCTGGAAGTACACAGGACCTGTAGACAGACAGAGGTGATAGAGACCAATGGAGCAGTACTAGTTGCAGGAGAGAAAGGAGTCCAAGAAGCCAAGAATAACATTTGTGTGTGTGTGTGTGTGTGTATGGTTCTGGGGTATTGAACCCAGGACCTCATACATGCTAGGCAGGTGCTCTACCACTGACCTGCATCCCCAGCAAGAATAACTTTTGAGGATATGTGGTGAATTGGAGCCAACTAGTAAAGTTGGCTCTGCATGAAATACAGAGAATTTTGGACTATTTTCTATAATCAGTGGAGATCTACTGGTAACTTTGAAAGTATGGAAGTGACATGATTAGATTTATAATTAGAAAGGTCACTTTCTAATTATATAGACCTAGGTAGCAGAATCTTTGGGAATAGGGCAATAGGACCTGCACTGCAAACAGGAACCCTGATGATTCATATGATCTTTAAAAATTGAGAAGCTACTACACTAAAGGTGGGAAAACCATTTAGATAGCTGTTATAAGTATTCTTAAGGAGCAATGAAATGAATGTGAGATAGATTTTGGAGAAAAGGATTGGCAGGAATTGGTGACAGATAGGAAGGGCGAGGGAGGATTGAAAAGGTATTTATGGTTTGGATGACACAAACACACACATATAATTTTAAAAGGAATTATGCTGTACCTAACAGCCTATTCTTACTTGTGTACTTTAATATGTCCTTGTAACATATTCATGCAGGCATTTAAAACTTTAAATATAACACTTTATATGAAAAAAATAGAAGTGAGTTTTTGTTTGGTTCTCTGATGATTGCATTTTTTTATTTTACCTAAGAAAAGTTTATATTCCAAGGTAAATGAATAGTCAGCAGTTGGCTATTATTAATCTTGATAATAATATGTTTTGAGAATGTTAAAGAAAATCATTTTAGAAGAAGGTAGTGTGTTGTCATGGTTTAAATCTGAAATGACCCCAGAGATCATGTTTGAATGTTTGGTTCTTTGCTGGTGACACTGACCTGGGAGGTTATAGGACTTTGGGAGGTGGGATCTGGCTTTGCAGAAGGAAGTCACTAGGGGTTGGCCTTTTAGAGTGTACCCCAGGCCTTTAGTTCCAGTCATTCTCTCTGCTCTCTACTCCTGGTCTGCCAACATATGAGGTTCTCTGCCATGGGCCTTACTGGCTCCACTGCAATACCCTGGCACATTGCTGTTATTATGTACTGTGATCCTCTAACCATAAGTCCCCAATACATTTTCTCTCCCATAAGTTTATTTCAATTAGTTTCTTTGCTCCAGTGACAAATGAGCTAATACGTGTTTCATCTTGAGAGTTTGTGAATCTGGGTTTGTTATTTTATTTATTTTCTTAGTAGAGTAGCTTTCTGCTTGTCTGGTTTGCTTTTTTTTTTTGTTGGTTTTTGGGGGTTGATTTCACTGAGAACAATTTCGTTTCTAAAGGTAAGTAATGGAGCTAAAACTATTCCTACAACAACTACTGGAACTTAGTGAAATTACTTCTCATATATTTTAATCAACTGATATTGAAAATAATTAAATCCTTTGTATATGACTAGTAAGGACTATAGTGATAAAATAGTAATGTACCCTTCTTGGCTTTGTGGATCCAAAATGTAGTGGAAAAAATGCAAAGTGTGAATTCTAAAGCACTGTTGTACTGTAAGGTATCTGAAATGAGTATTATAATTGAGATATGACAAAGTTGTGCTACTAAAAAATTGAAATTGTGGTAGAGTAGATTTAGCATTTATTTCATGAAAGAGCATATGAACCCTGAAAGGGGATGACTTGGAAGAGAGAGCCCCAGTAGGACATGGAAGCTTATTAATGCTAGATGTATTCTGTTATAGTTTGGATTTTGAATGTCCCTCCAAAGTTGGTAAATTCTTGGTCACCAAAGAGGAAAGTTGTAGAAACTTAAAAGAGATGGGGCCTACAGTGAGGTCTTTATGTCATTGGACATGTGCCTTTTAAAGGGACTTGTAGGGCTCTGACCTCTTCTTTCTCCTCTCTTTCACTTCCTGTTACTAAGGTGAGCAGTTGAGTTCCACCATGTGCTTCTGCCATCATGTACTGTCTTATAGTCCCAAAACAACAAGGCCAACTCATCATGGACTGAACCTCCCAAATGGTGAACCAAATTAACTTTTTTTGGTAGGTTGATTATTATCTTTGTCACTTTGTATTGCTGTAACAGTAAGCTTGAAATCAACTTAAAGGAAGGATTTATTTTGGTTCAATCTTCCTGGAGGTTTCAGTTCAAGGTCAGCTGGATCCATTGCTCTAGACCTAAGGGAAGGCAGAAACTCACGGTGACAGGGAAGCTGCTCACCTCATCATGGCCAGGAAGGACAGAGAGTGGAGGAAAAGAGGGGTTTCTTTTTCTTTACATAACTGTTTTGTTGTCAGGAACAGTAGGAAGTGAAAATGATAGCCTCTTGTCAAAGTTTAGGGAGTAACAAGAAAGAAAGGATTTAACCAGCATTATAGGAAGCCTGTTGTTGTTAGGTGCCTTTGAGTCAGTATCCAACTCATAGTGACCCTATGTACAATGGGCAAAACACTATTGTCAGTGCTTCTCTGCTGTTCATAGGGTTTTCAATGGTGGATTGATTTTTGGGAGTGGGTTGCCAGGTCCTTCTCCCACTCCTAGTGTCTGGTGCTCCCTGGTGGTCTCCTATCTGAGTACTAACCAGGCCTGACCCTGCTTAGCTTCTAAGATTTGAAAGGATCAGATGCCACAGGGATATGGCTGCAGGCCTTAGAAAGCCTAGAGGCAATAAAATTGAATTCAAAAGGACTCATAAGCTGCTTTTTGTAGCTGTAGCGTATAAAACATAGCACCTGTAAAAGAAGTAATCTAATTTGAAACAGGAGTAAAATTTAGGCTTTTGTGATCATTTTTCTTATCTATTTGATACATTGACCTACCAGATGGTTCTTCAAAAGGGAATAAAGACTGGGCCAGTATGCAACTTCACAATAAATGGAGAAAAGATTGAGGTTGTCCAAGATTTTGCTTGGCTTGGCTCTATAATCAACACCCATGGAAGCAGCAGTCAAGACATCAAAAGACACATTGCTCTAGGAAAAGCTGTGGCAAAAGACCTCTTTAGAGTATTGAAAAACAAAGATGTCACATTGAAGACGAAGGTGCGTCTGACTCATGCCATGGTATTCTCAGTCGCATCATATGGTTGTGAAAGCTGGACATTGAACAAGAGAGACAGAAAAAGAATTGATGCTTTTGAATTGTGGTGCTGGAGACGTCTATTGAATATACCATGGATTGCCAAAAGAACCAACAGATCTGTCCTAGAAGAAGTGCAACCAGAGTGCTCCTAGGAAGCGAGAATGGCTAGACTGTGTCTTATATATTTCGGACATGTAGTCAGTAGAGATCAATCCCTGGAGAAGGACATCATGTTTGGGAGCGTGGCAGGTCAACGCAAAAGAGGAAAACCCTGCACCAGATGGATTGTCACAGTGTCTGCAACAATGGTCTTAAATATAAATAAGATTGTGTGCCTGGCACAGAATCGAGAAGTGTTTCAATCTGCTGTACATAGGGTCACTATGAATTGGACTTGACTTGACAGCACCTAACAACAACAACAACAACAACAACAGTGACCTCCTTTTAGGTCTCTCTTTCTCTAATTTTCCCCTCTCATCTGTGTTCCCCTACTTCTTAAAAGCCCATTTTTTAATGGAATGAAATTGATGATTCTCAGTCTACAACACTGGCTTTTTCTCTTCTCTCTCTGGATTGTTCATCATTCCCTAAATGTGCCATATATTTTCATCCTCTTGGCTTAACTAGTAGTATTTTCTCCCTTTGGTGTGTGATGCCCTCAGCTTTGCCCTGCTTGGCAAGTTCTCACCTCTAAAATTCCTTTCTAAACTTAAAGAAATAATTCATTTGCATCTTTCTCTGTTCTTTCATGGTACTTTTCCTGTACTGCTAGGATACAGCATTTAATTTATTTGTTTATATTCAGATCCTGAGAGGATCTGAGACAGAGCATAAGGAAAACTCATACTCAGCATGGCGTGTGGTGCATACCTATAATCCCAGCTACTTGGGAGGCTGAGCCAGAGGGCAACCTATGCAATTTAGTGGAACCCCATATCAAAAATTGTTTTTAAAAAGATAGGTGAGATGGGCTGGGGTACACCTCAGTGGTAGAGAACACTTTGCCTGTTATGTAGAAGGCCCAGGGTTCAAACCCCAAGTACTGCAAAAACAAACAAAAAAAGAAAGAAAAAAAAAATACTCATTAGGAAACTATTAACATAGGATTGAAGGAATTTAAATAACAAATTTTGACAGGGGAAGCCTATGGCATCTGGATAGAAAACAGCTATGAGCTGCCAGTGCAAAAAGAAACATTAGGAATTAACATGGTTCTTATTTTCAGGTTGAAGGAAATAGATTTATCCAGAGAGGGAGACTGTTCTTGACTTGGGCCCAGAAATGAATTTTTTGTACAAGGTATTTATATAAAATACTAGAAGACTTTCAGCTTTAACAACAAGGGATTAATTTTCTCTGACAACAAAATGACTAGAAGTATGTGACTCCAGGATTAGCTTATTGTGGCTTTACAAATGACATCAAAAACTCAGGTTCTTTTTATTTCACCCTGTCAGCACGTCCCCTGCAGCCATAGCAGTGGTGTCTGATCGGGTCAGATCTCAGAAGCTAAGCACGGTCAGGCCTGGTTAGTACTTGGATGGGAGACCACCTGGGAATGCCAGGTGCTGTAAGCTTGGGAGACGGACCAGGCAACCCACTCCCAAAAATCAACCCGCTATTGAAAACCCTATGAACAGCAGAGAAGCACTTATAATAGTGTTTTACCTTTTGTGCATAGGGTCGCTATGAATTGGACACCGACTCAATGGCACCTAACAACAACAACTCAGCACATCAGTCTCATCTGCACACTACCTTCCCTGTAGACACAAAGTCATTCTAGGCACTTCAGTTTACGATAGTGCCAGTGGCAGACAAGTAATCTTTTTCTTTATGTCTTTTTAAAGATCAAAGTAAACTTTGTCTAGAAATCATTTCATCAGATTTTCTCTCACATCTTCTTGGCCAGAATTTCTTAAACATACCCCTCAATCCAAACATTCATTGATCAAAGGAATAGGATTGCCAGCTTCGCTTAATGAACTGCTGTCACTGGGTCTAGGGCCAGCCTTTTCAGAAACATGGTGGAACATGGTGGAAGCAGAGGGAAACTGGATCAATTCAGAGTTCCAATAAGAAGGAGGATAAGGCATGGGGGTGTGGCTCAGTGGTTGAGCTCTTATGTAGCATGCACAAAGCCCTGGGTTATTCCATCTGCAGCACCTTGAAAGGGAGGGAGACAGAGAAAGAGGAGGAGGAAGAGGAGGAGGAGGAGGAGGGAGGGGAAGAAAGAAAGGAAGGAAGGAGAGGGGGGATGTTGTCAGTTTAGCTTTATTTGAAGTTATCCATAAATGGTTTATCATCTGGGCCTTAAAAAAATCATTGTGGAAAGAGAGAGATATAAGTTGGAAGCACTTTTGGTGATTTGACCTAATATAGGGCTCTGGTTAACAGAGTGCCTGTTCCTATCCTCACTGCATGCCAGAACATTAGCATTAGCGATAGCATTAGCATTAGCATTATCATTATGGAGGAAATTATGCAAAAGTATTAGGAAATTTTGAGAAACACAGTTCTCGGGCTCCACCCAAACATGCTAAATTAGAAACTGTGGTGGTAGTGTGCAGCAATGTGTACTTTAACAAAGCCTTGCAGAGGATTCAGATGAAAACTCAAACTTGAGAATCACTGATAAATGGGTATTGAGAATATAACTTGAATACTTCCCTGTGCCACTAGCTCATAAATACGTTCCAGATAGATTGGGTCAAGATTGTTTTCAAATCTTTCCTTTGCTTCTGTCCAGGTGCTGTAATAATGGAAAAGTTTGGACTAGGAAAATTTTGAGGGAAAATAGTATTTATCAGTGCTCAATTAAGATTTCTCACGTATAAAATAGCAGAATGACTTAGGGCACAGAGTTTGTATACATCAAGTGAAAGATTTTACTGCAGGTACCTTTTCAATAGAACAAATGATTTAAAGAGTGTCATGTTTCATGCTAACACTTCTTTGGCTGGTTGGAGATTTTTGTTGAAAAAAAGTTCTGATTTAGCCTGGAGGTAATTACTGATTTCTACCATAAGGGTCGCTATGAGTCAGACACGACTCAACAGCACCTAACAACAACAACAACAACCCTGAATGTAGAATGGAGGAGTAGTTGCATGTATGTATATGATAGTCATTCCTATGTTAAACTATTTTTGCTACTTAGTATCACCATTATTACATTCGCAGTCTACCCATTTTAGCTCATTAGAAATCATATTAATTCTCATGTGCTTTTTAATTAAAATGTGATTGCCCATTTTTAATCTTTGTTAACAATCTACTCCTGAAATAGTTCCAAAGAAAACAGTCATTGAAAACCCCCATGAGGGTTGCTATGAGTCAGATCTGCCTGAACAACAACATATATATATATATATATATATATATATATATGTTGTTGTTGTTAGGTGCCATCGAGTCCATGGCCTACTCATAGCGACCTTATGTACAATAGATAAAACACTATTATCATGCTTCTCTCCTATTCATAGGGTTTTCAGTGGCTGATTGTTTTTTGGGAATGGGTTGCCTGGTCCTTCTCCCAAGCCTACAGCACCTGGTGTTCCCAGGTGGTCTCCCATCCAAGGACTAACCAGACCTGACCCTGCTTAGTTTCTGAGATCTGAGGGTGTCGGACGCCACAGTTGTACAGCTGTAGGCACATGCACACACACATATATAAATCCAAGATATAGTCCATTATTATTAATGTGATAAATCTTTTAGCACAAGGAAATTAGAACAGAGAATTTTTACAAGTAAGTTAAGATTTTTGTGGTACAATGGAAGAAACTAATGCAAAATAAAGTGTGCTTCCATGGAGACCCATTGTTGCACTTAAAATTTAAGTTTGCAGCTGGCTTAAAATGGTTAATGTAAAGGAACCCCATCTTATTATTCAGTTCCAAAATACATACTGGTATCTAGACTTTTCAAGACATTTCACTTTTATTTTATAGCTTTTAGGTTCATAAAACAATGTTGTCTTATCTTGTGCTAGAGTCCATTGGCTAAACTGTATTGTACGTATGTCACAGTGGACACAAGCAAGGCAGCTCTGGGAGATCAAGGCCATGCAGTGAGTTAGGGATTGAGCTCTTTGTTTCTCAGGACTTCTGATTTCTAACCTGAGGTGCTTACTGTGTAATCCCACCAGTGTGCACTAACTTAGATCAGAAACAGTTTCTCCACAGCATTTTTTTCATGGTGGGAGGAGTAGGGGCAAATGGAACTCAAGTCCATTTTTAAGAGTAAGCTTGATTAAGTTTCTGGTGTCAGTACCTATCGTTAATCCTAGATTAAAAGTTATTTAAATAGCTGAGCCAGGTATTGTCCTTCACCTGCACTTGCTACAAAATGTAAGAGAAACTAAACTTTCTTTGCCACAGTTTATTGGCTAGGAACCAATAACTGACAAATTACCAATCTCTCCTCTTCTAAATTAGAAAACAATTGAGTTTGTTCCATCACTGATGATTCACTAGACAATATGCATTTATTGTCTCCCTATAACCATTGTTGACGGAATAGGAAACTGTATTTCTATTATCTTTGCTAATGGTGGAAAGCAGTGATGCAGATAATCAAAATAAAATGATTTCTGTCTATTTTGAAGTACCAGTGCTGTTAGGGACAAAGTTGCTCATAGCACAGTAATGTCATTTGGAGTACAAAATAGAATGTTACATAATTAATTGTGTTTTGATGTTACTATTTAAATTATTGCATATATAGTCTGTAGGCATGAAGATTAGAGAGCATTTTAAGCTTCTTTAAAGTATCATTTTTTTAAACAAAGATACAAGTGTACACCCTTGGTTTGTCAAGGGATATTTGGTTCAATAATTGCTAAAAATAAATTTCTTATAACTTATTGTCTTAAATACCCTGGTAAAATGCTATAGGGGTTTTTTTTGATATGGTCCTTTTGTTGTCCTTTTATGGTCCTTTATGGTGAGATTTTTTTATAATTAAAAAAGTATAAATATAAACCTACTTTATCTAGTTTATCCCTCATGTTTTAGTACATAGAAGCATTCATGTTTTCAGTGATTTTGAGGGCTTGTTTTTACTATGTTATAAATACTTTTTGTTAATTTAAAACATGGATATTCTTTTCTTATAGCTGTATGCTGATGTCTCATCTTGAGGAACCAAAAGTAACAGAAGATGAAGAACCACCCACAGAACAAGATAAGAGGAAAAAGATGGTAAGTTGTGAAAGTAGCTTCTGAAAAATAAGAAAACTATTTATGATCATTATTTCTGTAGTTTCGAAAATATCTTTTGGGCTTGGTGTGCTGGCACATGCATATAATCTCAGTGACTTGGGAGGCAAGGGCAGGAGGATAGTGAGTTCAAGTCTAGAGGCAGCCTGCATAGCTAAGTGAGACCCTGTCTCAAAAAGTAAAAGAATGGGCTGGGGGTGCCACTCAGTGGTAGAGCACTTGTAAAGCATGTGTGAGGCCCTGGGTTCAACCCCTAAGTTCTGTGAAAAAAAGAGAGGAGACAAAGAGAAAGAAGGAAAGAAGGATGGATGGATTGATGGATCTATTGGTCCATTTTTCCCATCTACCCATGTATCTTTCCATATGTAAGGTATCTAACTTTTGAAAATTGGAGTGTACTCTAAAACAGGTAAGTTGTCTTCCTAGTAAAGGAGGTTGGTCTGAAATAATTGTAGCTTGTTTTAGCAGAAGTTTCACTCTTATTTTAAAAAAAATATGACCCTCAAACCTTATTTAAGTTAAAATGATTATTCTGTTTTGAGAAAATACACTGAAATTGCTTTAATTTCCTATTAGTTCATGGTTCTCTGCAATAAACTTTTTCTGTTCTGCATCACAAGCCATTGTAAAAATGCCCTTAGGTTAACTGCTAATTCATTTTCAAAATCATTAATTCTTACTAGAGGACTCTGATAAGACAAACAAACAAAAGAATAGGAAATATCTGAAATATCTTGCCTTTAAAAATGATTTGTAATCTTTAACTTTTTAATACTTATTTTGACCATGAATATAAAATACACACAAATAAACTTTTTCTCCCTCTTCTTTTGGGATCTTTACTAGTCTCCTGGCTTCAGCACTTACTGCCATCTTTGTGCCTTCTTTCCTCATTTGCAGAATGAAAACAGCAGTAGTATTTACCTAACAACACATAACTGAGTATGTAAAAAGGTTTGGGAATAATGCTGGACACCTAGTGATTACTGTGTGCTTTAATCATTATTTTTGTGTGATCATTATATTTAGTCCTTGAATTACCTCATATTAACCTTCAAGGGCTTCATTCATCCTTAGCACATAGCTGATACCACACTACTCTGATTGTTTTCTTTTAAACTATATTTGACTCTCCCTCATTTTACATTGCTTTTATGCTAAATGCCATTTCCCTAGGAAAGGATAATATCCAACGATCCTTAAGACCAGAATTCTGGTCTTGTTTGTGCTGTTATTTGTGGCCTTGAGCAAGTCACCTTGTCTTCCAGAACTGTTTTGCCTCATTAGTGAATGAAATGCAGGGAAAATTAGATTATTGGTTTTCCAGGGCCTGTGAGCTAAAAAAAAAATTATTTGATGTTATTTTTAAGCTCTCTTTTTGTTTTTCCTTCTCTAATTTTTTTTTCTTTTTCTTTTTCTTTTTTCATTTTTGAGACAAGGTTTCACAACATTGCTTAGGCTGGCTGTGACCTTAAACTCATAACCCTCCTACATCTACCTCCAGAGTAGCTTGGATGATAGGCATGTACCAGGTGCCTAGTGTAAGCTTTTTATACCATTTGTTTCCTTCCCCAATACTTGGTATTCATGAATATACTTCTAGAAGTTTTTCTGCCTTGAAATGAGATTGTTATGTGGTATCATGAATATACCAAACGTGTACTTTCTTCATTAACAGCAATGATAGCCTCTTGGTATAACCTGTTTGGCTCCTCTGACCTCCCCCATACACTTTTAAGCTTTGGATATGTCATTGGTATAACAGTAAAATATGATGGCATTTTTCTACACGAGATTCTGAATTTGTAAATGAATAGTAGATATTCAGTCATCAGCTTTTGTGTATTCTTTATTAATTTTAGCTCATCTTGTAAATCTACCCCTCTGGTTGTTGTTGGGTGATATTAAGTCCAGTCTGACTCATAGTGACCCTGTACAACAGAATAAAACACTACCTGACACTGCCATGCCTGGCACTATATCAGGGCTTCTCTGCTACTCATAGGGTTTTTGATGAATGATTGTTTTGGGATTGTTTCGGGGGTGGGTTACCATGCCCTTCTCCCATTTTTGTGGTGCTGGGGATTGAACCCAGAGCTTCAGAGAGTGCAGAGCAGTACTCTGCCAACTGAACTAAACCTTTAGCAAATTAAACTACCCAAATCTGTTGCTCATTCTGCATATTATCTTCAGTAACATACTATAGTAATTTATTTCCATTTGAAATTTATTTTCAAGGTTAATGGCATATTGTCTAAAAAATCAGTGTAAAAACCCTAGTTTTATAAATACTTAACATTCTTTGATTCAGTTTTATAATCAATTTTATTTGAGGGCTGGTTATTTTATCAATATTGTTCTAATTATATAAAGTATTGATACATAGGACAACCATTCTTTTAATGTGGCTGATTTTATTTGAAATTATTCACTGTAGTTGTTATTTGAAGTAGATTTATATTTTCATCTTTACTAACATTTTCAATGCCTTAGACTTAGATAATGGTAGAGATACTACATCAGTTTTGATTAAACTAGGATTGTATACTTTAAACCTGAATAAATTTAATTATGAATATAGTGCTATTTTTCTAGTAAATTTAAACTAGTTTTTAAAATTATTTATTAGAAAGAAAAATATGTGGCTGCTTAGTTCCAAGGTCACATAAATGGAAATTTGATTTACTTACTATAATTGTCTTCAGGTGGTTCCTAAAACATAGTATCTGTGTTTCAGTAGCTACTTTGGTAGAGGGTAGTAGCACTGATTGTAGTTTAGAAAAGTAGATGATTAATATAGTATCAAATGTGCCTAATAATTCTCTATAGATGTCTTTTGTTTTTTATTTTTTTATTTTGTGGTACTGGGGATTGAACCCAGGACCCCATGCATGCTAGGCAAGTACTCTGCCACTTAGCTACACCCTCAGGTCTCCATAAGTTTCTTAGAATTCACTATATTTTTATTTTAAATAGTGTGAAATTTTCATTCAGGAAAGCAATTAAGCATCAGTCTCCTTTTTCTATTCAGCTTTTTTCTGTATTTTTTATTTCTGGGAAAATAATACTTGGAAGATCAATTAATTGTAGCTTAAGCACTTCATTTAAAAACTAAGTTCCCTCTTTGTCCAGCATATTCTAATGCAGTGTTAATTTCATGCCCTTTTCTATAAAGAATTAAGCTAATGTTAACATTTTAAGTTGTAATTTCTTTTTTGTGACATGACTTATTAGGCAGTTCATAAGTTGTGGTTTCTAAACTCTAGTTTTAAGCATACTAGTGCTGTCCCACCCATTTATGGTACCTGCTAACAAAGCATTACTTTTTCTTCTTATTTTTAATAAATAAAATTATATATGTTTATGCTATACGTGTTATATATATATTAGAATGGCTAAGTTAAGCTAATATATGCATCACTTCACATATTTATTAGTGCTGAAGAGCACTTACAATCTACTCTCTTAGAATTATCAAGCATAAAGTACATTATACATTGAGTTGAGTATCCCTTGTCCAAAATGCTCAGGGCAAGAAAAAAGTTTCAGATTTCAAAGTGCTTTTGTTTTTTCTTTTTCTTTTCTTTTCTTTTCTTTTTTTTTTTTTTTTTTTTTTTTTTTTTTTTTTTTTTTTTTTTTTTTTTTTTTTTTTTTTTTTTTTTTTTTTTTTTTTTTTTTTTTTTTTTTTTTTTTTTTCTTTTTTTTTTCTTCCCCCGGTAATATTTGTGTAGAATTTACCTATAGAGAGTCCCTAACCTAAAAATTCAAAATGCTCCAAAATCTAAAACTTATGAGTGTCATGTTGGTGCTTAAAACATTTTAAATTTGGAGCATTTCAGATTTTGGAGTTTTGCATTACGAATGCTCAGCATATATGAACTACGGCCACCATATTGACCTTATTTCTTCTGTTTAACTGAAATTTCATGTCCTTTGACCATCTCTGCTATCTTTTGCTGAGAAAGTATTATTAATGAAATGCCTAATAAGTAAAATTATATTCATAAGGTGTTTCTTATCTTGAAAATTAAATTTTAATATATACTTAATAGTTGCTTAAATTTATAATAGCAGTATAAATAACTTTGAACATTATTAAAGCTATACTCGTCTTTCACTACTGCTGGAGGTAGCAGTACTACAAATAATGAAGTTTGTCCAAACATCATTTATATGACATGTACATGAGTGTATGTGTGTGTGTGTGTAAGCATTTTTCCAAGGCATTTTTTTGAAGTCTCAGTTTTACCCCCATGACAGTTTTGTGACCGCAATCTAGATGAGGAAACCAAGAAAGGAGGGCACCGAAGATACTACCTTTTGCTCAGAGTCACAGATTTAGGTAAAGACAAAAATCAAAGCTGAGCTTTCTTGACTTCTAGTCAAATATACTCTCTTTTATTTTAGTAAAAATTTTAAACTAAAAAATATTTTATAATTTCAATAAAATCTGTATAGCTTTTCTAAAAAAAAAAAAAAATTTTTTTTTTCTAGTACGGGGCGGGGTTGGGGGGGAGGCCGGTATCCAGGGCTTCTACCATTGAGTTGCACCTATAGCCCCTTTTTATTTTTTATTTTGATACCATGTCCCACTAAGTTGTGCAGGCTACCCCTGGCCTCAAACTCCTGATCTTCCTCTGTCAACCTCCCAAGTAGCTGTGATCACAGACGTGTACCATAGTGCCTCAGTTTTTTAAAAATATTTTAAAGAATTGTCCACTCCATTTTGCTGAAACTAGAGCATGGATAAGACTACATCTTTGAGGAAAATAACAGGTTAGAACTCAGTTCAGCTACAAGTCAGTGGACTTGAACTAGATCTGCAGGGAAAGTAGGATTTGTCATGTCCTTTTGAAAGACATGATTAGGACATGATTTATTAGTTTGTAGAATTGCTTCACTTCAGTAATTAAATTTAGTTTGCAATCACTGAACAAAGGGTAACTGAGAGCTGGAAAAATGATCTTTAGGTTTTCCCAGTAATAGAAAAGTTCAATTTCAGGGAGAATATAAGTGATTATTCATAAAGATACTAATCTTTTTGTGAAGAACATTGAGCTTTTATGGTTTTTAAGCATTATTTTAAGTGTTTTATGTATTTACTGAGCGCTTGCCTCATTCCAGACTGTATTTGGCTTTGCGGATGTGGCAGTATTTTGTTAGGTAATACATCTACATGGGCCTAATAATGTCAAAGAGTATTAAGTTTCTGAAGATTTAAATGTAAGTAATAAATATTGTGGTTTTCTAAGTTTATAGCATGTTTATAAAATTTAGAAGTTTTGTTATTTTGGGAAATACTAACAAATCATTTCCAAAATCATTCGTATTTGTAATGGGTTTGATCTTTTTTTCATCATTTATAAATACATATAAAATATATTTTAATGTATTTTGAAGAAAAAATTTAGTTCTTAGGATATCTACTCCAGCAATATGAATTATTATTTTTCCATTATCTGTCTCATGAGGTAGATAGAACTGAAAAGTTATGTCTTATTAACAAACCTCTCAAAATAAAGTGTTATATGTATTACTATTTGAATATGCTATAACTTTTATCTTAAAACTTATATTTTGTCAACAGAATTTGCAGCTTTACTGAGCTTGCTTCTCCCTTTCCCAACTCCCAGTACTGAGGGGTTGAACCCAGGGTTTTGCACATGCTAGGCTTTAGCGTGGAGCTGCACTCCCAGCCTTTACGTTTTTTTTTTTTTGTTGTTGTTCGTTTGTTTTTTTGTCTTTTTTTTGTTTTGAGACAGGGTCTTGATAAGTTCCTCAGGCTGCCTATGGCCTTGAACTTGCAGTGCTCTTACCTTACCTCTCCAGTAGCAGTGATTACAGGCATGTGTCATGGCATCCAGCTGACCTTGCTTTTTAATGCAACCGAATATATGTAGGCTTTGCCACTGGCACACTTGGCATCATAGCCCTGTGCTGACTGTAGCATATCTAAGTGAACTGTTGATATAGTAGCTTGGGTTACTTTAATAAATTATTCAAATCCTAAGTCTCATGCCAAATGCAATGAATCTGGAGCATCCCTTGCATATTATCTGAAAGTCCATATTATTTCCTGTCCTGCCTTTGCCAAATATAGCACTGGGTCAAGCAGAGACAGAAGTGTTGCATTGCGGGGATGGCATTGTTCTAAAATCAGAGTCTACAGGTAGCTAACATTTTTTGCTTTCTGGGACATACAGACAACCTCCTCGTCTCCTCCTCCTCTCTTTCCTTCCTTTCTCCTCTTCCTTAACTGTCTCTGAAAACTTTTACTTTGCCAAACTTTCAAATCCAGCAGGTTTCCTCAGACTTAGTAGACATTGTCAGAAGGAAAGTGACCCTATTTTCAGTTGAAAACATTCTATAATGTTGTTTTGCCAATTTTTATTCCAAATATAATGCCAGCAGAGCATATACCGTATGTAGTGGTTTGAGGTAGGAGGTTGTAAACTCTATCTGGATGGTTTTGATCACTGAGAACCATAGAATGATTCTTTTGCCTTTTCTCATTTGCTTATATAAAACTCAGCAGAAGCTCCACATGGTGATACATGTTGGTAATCCCAGTACTTGGGAGGCTGAGACAGGAAGATCATGAGTTCAAGGCCAGCTTAGGCTATATAGCTCTTGTCTCAAATAAAGAAGGAAAATTCACCTGAATTAGTAGAAAGGTTGTGTTAGTAATGTGTTTATTAAGTATCCATAATCTTAAAATTCATGCATAAAATGCACTTCTGTCTTGCAAAAAATAATGAGATTAATCCATCATCTTATTGATGGTCTCCTTGAGCTGCCCTTTTAAGAACTACTGCCTTATAATATACAGTAGTCAAAGTGAATTATAGCATTATTGAAAACACTTTTTAGTGTTCACCATAAAGTGTCATTCTGATTGACAAATTTAGAGAGCTTTTTGTTTTTTATTCAACTTTCCTAGTTCCATTACATTTACTTCCTTTATGCTCATGCCCCATTTGACCACTAACCAAAACCTTGAAGTCTTAACATTATTTTTTCTCATTATGATTTCTTCCTCCTTACTAACCATTCTTTTTCTCATGATGAATCTTATTTTGTACCTTTATCTGGAGCCTCACAGTGTTTCCCTGTTTCAGTCTCTATTCTCATCCTCTATCCTACAATCTTTTGTTCTTTTTTCCTGATTTACCTTTGAGTAAACCATAGCTTTCACTTTCCCCATTTAAGACCTACCAAGTTTCTGATTCTGGGAATCAAACATTTTTTTAAAAGCTCTTTTTGTGTATAACCAGGATTGAAAACAATGGAATAAGAATTAAACACTCTGACACTCTTTTTAAAGATATCTGCAATCTGACTCCAACCAGTCTTGTTAATCTCATCTTCCTCTTTTCCCATTCTGTCTCCTGTGCTCTGGTTAAACCAAATGACTTGTCTGCACACATGTGTTTTCTGCCTCTGTTACAGAGCTCTTTTAGCTCAGTTGCTAGAATGTTGCTCCATGCATTCTGAAGGCCCTGGGCTTTGATCCCCAGCACTGCAAAAAATTCTTGAGAAGGACCTGGTTGCCCTCTCCCGAAATAATCCCAAAGAAAACAATCAGCCAGTGAAAACCCTATGAATAGTAGAGAAGCACTGACATAGTGCTGGGCATGGCACAGTGTCAGGGAGTGTTTTGTTCTATTGTACGTAGGGTCCCTGTGAGTCAGATCCAACATGACAACACCTAACAACAACAATTACAGAACTCATACTAGTCTGGAATAGCCCTTTTGTCTGCTTTCTCTTCAGCGTTTTCTTTTGCATTTTCATTCGTGTATAACCCCATCCTCTAGACACATACAACCTCCCCCACTGTCAACATCCTGCACCACAGTATTACATTATATTGTAATTGATAAGCCTAAATCAATATATCATCAGTCAGAACTCAGCGTTTGTATGAGAGTTTGCTCTTGGTGTTGTATTCTGTGGGCTTTGACGAATGTATAATGCATTTATCCACTGTAGGATCATACACAAGAGTTTCACTGCACTGAAAAACACCCTGTGTTCCACCTATTCATCTTTGCTGTCAACCCCTCTTTTTACTCTCTCCATAGTTGTGCATTTTCCAAAATCTCAGAGTTGGACTCATACGGTATGTAGTCTCATGATTTTTACCATCAGATAGAACAGGGGATATCCATCACCAAAGTTGAAGGCTTGGAGGTAATGAGAGACTGACAGGTAACTCCTGTCTGCCCTTATGGGTTCTATACATCCTTGCAATTTCACTTTGCCCTGCCCTGTGGGCCAGAAGACTTCAGGCTATAGTATCAGCTTGAAAAGAAACAGCCTTCTGTAGACTGTTTTACTGGCTCCCACAATCATAGAAAGTATAGTCCCTATGATACAAATCCCTTATTTTATATATAGCCATCTCTTAGCAGTTCTGTTGTTCTGATGAAACTTGATTGATACAACAGGCTTCCTGAGTGCCTAACAGCGTCCATGACACATGGCAGGTACTCAACAAATGTTTGTTGAACAGATGAGGGACTGAATGAATAAATGAGAGAGGGGGAGACACAGCCCCTGCCCTCAAGGACCTTCTAGACCAGTGTGGAGATCATACTGAGAAATTGTGCAGTTTATAGTGATTGTGATATTTTGACTTCTCTAGCAGGGCAGTCTGCACAATAGCTGCACATACCTTTTGCCTCTCAGTTGCTGAGGTCTCCCTGGCCTGGGCTTAGGCTAGATGAGGAGATGGACACTTGACTAGATACCGGGTTAGCTAGTATCTGCAAGAGGACTGTGGGTACATAACTCAGTGCCCTAATGTTTAGCAGAGTTATGTGTTCTTCCTGTATGGATTGGTCCTAAAAATGCTGTTGCAGGCATGTTGCCAACTCCTAGTCATATTCTTGGACCTGCTTCTGGCATTTGTTGCTGGGATCATATCGTATGTGGCCATTGGTGCTACTATAATATAGCAGTCTCTTTGGAGAGAGTACTGTCAGGGACTCAGAAGAGAATAGAAGGAATGATAGGTGAGGCAGCACCTGTTGGTGGCATTTATGTGCTGTTCCCGGTCCACCAAACCAGAGTGACAACCATAGGTTAAGTAGCTGAAGGGACTACTTCCCTGTAGCTTTCTTGATCATTTTGTAGAGCTCTTACAAGCAGTCCCAGGTAAAGATGAGACTGTAGGCCATCAGCAGAGCCAGAACCAGTTGCAGCATCATCTCAGGGCTCTAGACAAGCTAAGTCGAAAAATCTTTAAAACAGTAGGGTGAAAAAAGGTTCATTATATTATAGTCCTTTCTTACCTATAAGGATATATGTTCCAGGTTTGCCAGTGGATGCCTAGAAATGTGAATAGTGCCCAACATTATATGTGCTATGTTTTTAAACTATGTTTAATTTATAATCTAGGCATAGTAAGAATTTAACAATGTTGTTGTTAGGTGCTGCCAAGTTGGGTCTGACTCAGAGAGACTCTGTGTACAACAGAATGAAATAATAAAATAGAACAATTACAACAGTATACTGTAGAAAAGTTACGGCTGTGTGGTCTCTCTCAAAATATCTTATTGTACTGTATTCACCCTTCTTGTATACATGTGAGATATTACAATGCTTAACATCAATGAGAAGAAGTAAATATTGGTAAAGTGAGCCTTGTGATACAGTGTTAAGTTACTACATGAAGATTACTAGAACACAACTACTGCAATACCAGTACTGCCACAGTTGATCTGAGCTACCAAGTAATTAATAGTTGGGTAGCATATACAATGTGGAAATGCTGGACAGAGGGATAACTATGTCATAGGAATGACAGAGCAGGGCAGCTTGAGATTTTATCATGCTACTTGGAATGGCATGCAACTTAAAACTTATAAATTATTTATTTCAGTATTTTTTATTTCATATTTTCAGACTGTGGCTGAGCACAGGTAACTGAAACAGGAAAAGGGAAACAAGTGATAAACTTCTCATTGGAAACAATACAGGCAAGCTGCGAGCTGTGTAATGTTTATTGAAAGACACATACTTTCTCTCATTCTCACTAAATTACTTTTTTGGAATAAGTGTTTACTGTCAAAGATAAAAGTTATTTAATCTCAATTTATAAACTTTGCAAGATACCATCCTGTCTCCCCTTTTTTTTTTCAGTCAACAATCTGAATGATTTACAGAATGCTCGTGTAACTCATGATGACCTCTGAGAACCTCTGAGAACCACTGTCTCTTCTACTAATTACCAGATTTATTTTGCTTGACTGTATATTGGTTATTTCTTATCCAACTGCTTGAACAAAACTATAAAAGTAAGGCTTTAACCCCTTATTAACGTAGCAGTATTCATATTTGTTACTTTATGGCTTACAGTCTGATTTTGTCCTTCAAAATTGCTGAAATAAAGTTTTTTTTTTTCTTCAGACTTTAACACGTAGTGATCTTTATCAAGTTTTTAGATAGATAATAGGAAAAAGGCAGAAACTGGCTTGTTAATAAAATTAGGTAGACTCGCAGCAACTTGGGAGGCAGAGGCAGGAGGATTGTAAGTTTGAAACCAGAGGTAGTGTGCTTAATTTAGCAAGACCCTGTCTCAAAAAAGTAGACAAATGGCCTGGGGGTTTGGGGTGTCGCTCTGCTGCTGGAGTTGCTCCAGCCGCAAGTGAGAACCAGGTGCCGAAGACCGGTCATTTGGTGAGGGGGAGCCGAGCACTGGAGAACTGCACTGCCCAGAAAGGAGGCTTATGCCCACAGCTGCTCTGAGAGGCCTTGAGAAAGGCAGGGTCAGAGGCTTATGCCCTCGGTGGCTCCGTGCTTTCTTCCCAGTGAAGACACCGAGTCCAAGTGCTCTGCTCCAATGGCTCTTTATTGTTTCGTCTGTCCTTGTCAATGGAATGCACCCAGACTGCCCCGTCTACTGCCCTTATATACTCTCCAGGGGATAGCTGGGGAACAGTCAGAGGCAGTCACCCTATATGGGTCTTGGCCAATCAGGTGGCAATTGCAAATTTGGTTTTGTAAAAGTAACCAATCAGGGATGGTTCCCAAACAGTCCAGTTAGGAGCCATTTGGTGGTTTGGAAACAGCCAATCGGTGTCAAGGGGTCTGAGGAGAGGGATAGGACGCCAGCGCCATCTTTGGGAACTTAATGACCCAGAGTTCCCGGATGTAGGGCAAAGGTGATTGCCTGGGGAACAAGCCTCAGACCTCCAAGGGGGCCTAGATACGCCCTGGGGCAAACTGCCTCTCTAGGCAGTGTCCTATATGGGGGTGCAGCTCCGTGGCCCAGCACTTGCAAAGCGTGCAAGCATGAAGCCCTGGGTTCAAACCCCAGACCCCAGAACCACAAAAAAAAAAAAAAAAAAAAAAAAAAGGTAGACTGAAATTTCTAATTCTGAATGTTTTTTATTGATATAAAGCCATAATAAGTAGGTAAATTTGTCTTCCTTTGCCTTCTAGAAATCTTAATTCTTAAACTTTAATTTTAAACAGCTGATTGCAAGATAGTGGATACAAATTATTGTTTCCTATTCTACCAGAAACACAATTTTACTGTTAATTTTTCTTTATATGTATACCTTCTAGTCATTACTTAAGTATTATGACTTATAAGTTGATAGCCACTTAATGTGACATGTATTTTCACCAAATCTGGTTATCTTAAGGCTCAATTTATTAAAAATTGTGTGCATCCTCATACTTCAGCATTCTCTTAAAAGTAGTTCTGTGTTTACTCTTAGTCAAGAACCAAATAATCGTACCTGCTGTAGTTGTGTAACTGCTTCTGTTGAACTCCATTTCAGTGGCAATTAAGTAACATCTTAAGTGGATCACTTTTCTTTTGTATCCATTTCACATACATTTTTGAGCTCCCACCATGTGTAATGTACTGATCATTATTATAATCAGTATTTCATCTGCTAAGGGTATGCTTCCCCATAGACCCTGTCTTCTGATGTATTTTTATCAATAACATATGCATATTGTATGAAAAAACACTTAACACTATTAGCCTATTACCAGATTGATTTTTTTATTGGAAATTTTTAATGTACAACTTAATGTGTTTCATTCTGACCACCAGATTGATTTCTTAAAGTGGAAGGATTTATTTATTTTTGTCTATGCTTCACAGATCCCACCTTTTTCTCTTAAATTTTACTGGTTGTTATACTGCTGTTATACATCCATATCTTTATTTCCAGATGATACTGAAAGATACACTGGGAAATTCTAAGACACATGACTTTATCTAAGACTGGTAGTATATCAAATAATAAATACTTCAAAATTATGGACTCAACATAGTTTTCCTCACAAGAAAAAACCCTTAATCTAGGTGTGATGGCACACACATGTAATCCCAGCACTAAGAAGGTGGAGGTAGGAGGATTATGAGTTTAAGCCCAGCCTAGGCTACATAGCAAGACCCTATCTCAAAACAAACAAACAAGCAAGGGCTAGGCCTGTACCTCAATGGTGGAGTGCTTCCCTAGCATGTGTAAGGCCCTGGATTCAATCCCCAGCCATGCCAAGGAAAAACAACAACAACAACTCCAGAACTAGTGTTAAAGTTACCCTCGAAACATAGAAAAACTCTGTTGTAATGGTAACTTAGCTCTTAAAAACTGCAGAGTTGTGAGTGATATTAAAACAATCCAAGAGGACAGGAAATAATGAATTAAATTATCCCACTGAGATGCAATAAAGACACAAATTGATAGCCAGGCATCCTCTTGAGATAGCAGGTCTTCCTGTGATAGAGCTAAAATGTTAATCAGAAAATAGTTTGAGATCACAGAGGTTAAGCTCCTTCACAGTAGGCTACTTAATAGTAATCAAAAGACACTGGAAAATAAAATCTATTGAAAATGCCTTTGGAGCTAAATAAAGTCATGGCTTCTGAAGTTTTTCTGTTAGTTGAGACTTCAAATTAATTGCTTGCTGACATCAGTATGATTATTGAGTATAGCAAAGCAGGCAGCCTTACTTTTGCCCCTTATTTACTTGAATCAATACTAAAAATCCTTATCACACAGTTCTGTTACTTTGCCACTGTTCCTGTGGCAACTTTGGCAATGTGGTATTGGCTGAATGTAAACAAAATCTTCAGGTTTATAGATGAAGAATCTGGCCTCGTTTGGGATAAGTTCCTTTCACTAACTTAGGTAGGTAGTGTGCCTAGAAACATTAGACTATCTTCATGGCAGTTTTCTCTATTTTCGTTCCTGTTTTTCCCTTCTGCCTCTTTTGTCTCAACAAATTATTAGTAATACTGTTTTTACGAGTGCCCTATCTTTCTTTCTTTCTTTTTTTTTATTAAGTATTTTGATTATATATATTTATGGGCTACAAAGTGATAGTTCATATATATACTGCAATTATCAAATAGGATTGTTGATGCTTCCATCTCCTCACACATTTCACGAAAAACTTTTGATTAATACGTAGAGATAATTGTACATATTTATGAGGTTTATGAATTTTTTTTTTAGAAATTATATATAGTATAGTGAGATTCATTAAGAGATTTTCATAGAATTGCAACCTTTATTTTGTGCTTGTTCTGTCTCTCTGTACCCTCATATGTTGCTCATCCTTCCCCTTCTGATTTTTTTCATCCCCCTTTTCCTTTCATCAGTCTCCCCCCATAATGAATCCCCATGTGTTTTGTAATCTTGGATATATATACAGTTGTATATATATTTTTTTTCTTTAAGGTAGGTTTAGCTCCCACATATGAATGAGAACATGCAGTGTTTCTCTTTTTGAGTGTGTTATTTCACTTAATGATCCTGGTTCTATCCATTTTTCTGCAAATGACATAATTTCATTCTTTTCTGCTGAATAATATTTTATTATGTATATATGTCACATATTTTCAATCCAGTCATCTGTTGATGGGTATCTGGCCTGATTCCATACTCTTGGAATTGTGAAGAGAGCTACAATAAACATGGACGTGCAGGTGTCCCTGTGGTAGGATGACTTATCTTCCTTTGGGTATATACCTAGGAGTGGTGTAGTTAGATCATACAGTAGTTCTATCTTTAATATTCTGAGGAGCCTCCGTAATGATTTCCACATGATTGTACTAATGTGCAGTCCCATCAGCAGTGTAAAAGGGTTCCCCTTCCCCTGCATCCTTGCCAGCATTTGTTGCTATTTGTTTTGTTAATATTAGCCATTTTGTCTGGGATGAGATGGAATCTCAGTGTATTTTTTATTTACATTTTCCTGATGGAAATGATACCGAAAATTTTTTTCATATGTTTATTTGCTATTTGTATTTCTTGTTTTGAGAACTGTCTGTTCAGTTCCATTACTCATTTATTGGATTATTTGCTACTTTGTTGTTTAATTTCTTGAATTCTTTATATATCCTAGATATTAATCCTCTGTCAGGTATATAGGAAGCAAAGATTTTTCTCTCATTCTGTGGGCTTTCTACTCTATTGTTTCCTTTGCTGTACAAAAGCTTTTTAGTTTTACGTAGTCCAAATTGTCAATTCTTAGTGTTATTTCTTGAGCTATTGGATTCTTGTTAAAAAAAAAAAAAAAAAAGAAAGTACTTGTTCTTGTTAAGAAAGCCTCTGTATTGGAGTGTGTTCCCTACATTTGCTTCTAGTAATTTCAGTTTCTCGTTTTACATTGAGATCTCTGATCCATTTTGAATTAATCTTTGTACAGGGTGAGAGATGTGGGTCTATCTTCATTCTTTTACATATGGATTTCCAGTTTTCCCAGCGTCATTTGTGGAAAAGACTGTCTGTTCTCCAGTGTACGCCTTTAGCACCTCTATAGAAGATAAGGGGTTGTAAGTTGTGTGGTTGTATATCTGGGCCTTCTATTCTGTTCCATTGATCTTGCCTGCCTCTGTACCAGTACCAAGCTGTTCTTGTTACTATAGCCCTTTAATACAGTTTGAAGTTAGATAGTGTGATGCCTTTTGCATTGTGTTTGCTGCTTAGGATTGTTTTGGCTATGTGGGGTCTTTTTCTTCCATATGCATTTTATGATTTTTTTTTCTGTTTCTGTGAAGTATATCATTGAAATTTTGATGGGGATTCCATTGAATCTGTAGATTACTTTCAGTAGTATAGCCATTTTCACAATATTAGTTCTTCTGATCCATGAGGAAGGGAGATCTTTACATCTTCCCATGTCTTATTCAATTTCTTTCTTTAGTGCTTTGAAGTTTGCATTATAGAGGTCTTTAGGATCTTTGGTTAGATTAATTCCTAAATAATTAATTTTTTGGTGGACTGCTGTAAATGAGATTGTGTTTTTGATTTCTTTCTCTCCCTGATCACTATTAGTATATAGGAATGATACTGATTTATAAATGTTTATTTTATATACTGCTACTTTTGCTAAAAGAGCTAATTACCTCTGAGAGTTTTCTAGTAGTGACTTTAAAGTCTTAAGTATAGGATGATATTATCTGCAAACAGGGCTAATTTGATTTGTTTTTTCCATATTTGCATATATTTCTTTCTTTTTGCCTTATTCAATCACTATATGGAATAAGAGAGAGAAGGGTGAACATCTTTGTCTTTGTAATTTTAGAGGAAATGCCTTCAGTTTTTCCCCATTTAGTATAATGTTGGCTACAAGTTTATCATATAAAGCCTTTAAGATGTTAAGGTATGTTCCTTCTGTCCTGTTTCTTCAGGACTTTTATCATGAAAGGATGTTGAGCTTTGTCTAAAGTTTTTTCTTCATCTATTGAGATATTCATGGATTTCTGTCACTGAATCGCTATGTATTGTATTACATTTATTGATTTGCAGTGTTGAACCAGCCTTGCATCTGTGGAGTGAAGCCCACTTGGTTGTGCTGTATGATCTTTTTTATGTGTTCCTGTATTCAGTTTGCAAGAATTTTATTACAGATTTTTGCAGCAAAGTTCATCAGAGAAATTGGTCTGTAATTTTCTTTTTTTGTTGTGTCCTTTTCTAGCTTTTGTAGCAGGGTGATACTAGCTTTGTAGAATGATTTGGGAAGTATACCTTCCCTTTCTATTTTGTAGAATAGTTTGAGGAGGATAGGTATAAATTCTTCTTTAAAGGTTTGATAGAATTCCGCTGTGAACCCATCAGGACCTGGGCTTTTCTTTGTTGGGAGGCTCTTCATTACTGCCTCAATTTCATTACTTGTTACCAGTCTATTTAATTTATTTATATCCTCTGGATTTAGTTTTAGTAGGTCATAAGTATAAAGGAGTTTATCCATTTCTTCTTTATTTTCATGTTTTGGGGAGTACAAGTTCTCAAAATAGTCTGTGATAATTCCCTGTATTTCATTGTTATCTGTTGTTATGACTCCTTTTTCATCTCTAATTTTGTTTGGCTAAGAATTTGTGGATCTTGTTTATCTTTTCAAAGAACGAACTCCCGGTTTCTTTGATTGTGTGTGTGTGTGTGTGTGTGTGTGCGCGCGCGTGAGCACATGCTCGCACACGTGTGTACTAGTTTCTATTTCATTGATTTCTGCCTTAATCTTAATTATTTTGTGTGCTAGTTTTGAGGTTTACTTGTTGTTTTTCTAATGTCTGAAAATATATCTTAAGTTATTTATTTGGGCCTTCCTGTCTTTTTGATGTAGGCATTCATAGCTATGAATTTCCCTCATAGAACTGCCTTTGCTGCATCCCAGAGGTTTGGGTAGGTTTTCATTTTCATTTGATTGTAGGAACATTTTAATCTCCTTTCTAATTTCTTCAGTGACCCTTTGATATTTCAAAAAGGTGTTTAAATAATTTCCATGTATTTGTAACATTCTTACAGTTTCTCTTGCTATTGATTTCTAGTTTTGTTCCATTGTGATCTTATAAGGAGTGATTTCAATTTTTGTGTGTTTGTTGAGGCTAACTTTATGAACTCAAATATGGTTCATTTTAGAAATATATATATTACCATGCTTTCCTTATTATTCTTCATTCAGGATAAAGACTGTTCTTTCCTATCCTGACTTTTTTCAGCCATCTTAACTGGAAGCTGGGACCTATGTTTCAATAGAGGAAACATTAAAGATCCTTTTTAAAAAATTATTCTACATATGGAAATTGCCATTTTGAAAAATGCTATAAGTAACCTATACTGTTTTTTTTGTTTTGTTTTGTTTTGTTTTGTTTTGTTTTAAGTTCTTGGAGGTTCAACCTAGGCCCTTGTACATACTTTGCAAGTGCCACAGAGCTGCACCCTTCCCTTATTTTTTGAGTCAGGGTCTCGCTGAGTTACATAGGCTGCCTTTGGCCTTGAACTCGTGATCTTCCTGCCTCTGCCTCCCAAGTCACTGAGATGACAGGCATATGCTCTAACCTGTACTAAAAAACTAGAAGTAAATGAATGAAGTGAAATACCTTTTCCCCAAGGAAATCTTTATTAATATGATATATGTCCTTCCCAATATTTCATTTGCATATGTATGGTCTGCACATATTTCATAAACTAGAAATACTGTATATGCATTCTGTTCTGCTGCTTGATTTTTTAAAAGTGTAATAAATACGTGAACATACTTCCCGAAACATCAATTTAGACTTGCATCATTTCTTTTAATGGCTGTATGAGATGACATTCCATTGAACGGATTTTCATCTGATGCCTCTCTTGAGCAGCAGTTCTTTGTGTTGCCCACAGACAACTGATGATTCCCACAGCCCCTTCAAAGTATTAAGCCACGGCTGAGGGTGTAGCTCAGTGGTAGAGCCCTGGTCTAGTATGTGTGAGGCCTTGGGTTTGATTCCTAGCAATGCAAAAAAGAAAAAAAAGTTTTAAACCATAGTCTTGAAATATGAATTAATACTAAGATATGATTTACCTCTTTCATTGTGTGAACATTTTGCACTAGGGATGCAAAAACAATGTTGGGTGCCCAGGGCTGGTAATAGCTCATGACATTTTAGCAGTGTAAAGGCAGTGACAACATACTATAATAATAGTCATCATATTCTTTCCTGCCATACACTCAGGTTTTACAAAAGTCAGTTTCATTTCATAATGTCCACGATGAAATACTTCAAAGTGTTAATAGTACAAAGTGTTAATTTTATTAACTCATTATTTTGAATGCACATCTTTTAAATATATTGTCAAAATGGGGATATTCTCTGTCACAATGATTATCTTGAGGAAAATGTTTTTGTGACTAAGTTGTGAGCTGAATTAACTACCATTTTCATGCAACATCATTCAAATGTGAAAAAATAGCTGACATAAATATAATTACTTACACATAGGTATTTGGCATAAGTTTTTCTTGAAAATCAAGCCTGTCACTTTAAAGAAAACAATATCTGTTACTAATGCTAAAATTGAACCTTCAAGCAAAAATTAGAATTTTAGAAGAGTTCTGTCATATATCCTCATGAGTTTGATACCTTTCCAATATTTTTTACATGTAGTTGGCAGTCTGTTAATGTTGTGATGTTTTTGATGATGAAGTAATTTAACATTTAGAAGAGCTGCATAACTGAGTGAATTTTCTGAATGACCAGTATTCATGTTAAAAAAATCATTCAAGGGTAAAAGATTTATTCAAAGGGCAAAATAGACCAATGGATTTCATTTTAATAGGGAATGGAAAGTTCATGATGTGGTTTCAGATTTGTTGTAACTGACCTTTAAGAAAATTATATTAGCTGGGCATGGTGGCCCATGGCCCTAATTCCAGCAACTCAGAAGGCAGAGGCAGGAGAATTTCAAGTTTGAAGCCAGAGGTAGCAGTGTAACTTAGTGAGATCCTATCTCAAAAAGTAAGAAAAGGGGTAGGGAATAGATTTGAAAATCCAGCTGTCTTCAATTGATCAAACATTGTAGAGATTTGCAAAAAGGTAAAACAATGCCATTTTTCTCACTACAGAGATGTTTTGTTTTGAAAAATATTTTTCTTAAATACATTATATTAGCATGTTATCAGCTTATTGTTATTTTTAATGAATTGGTAAATATTTAAAATTTTTTTCTAATCCAATAAACATTGATAGATTTAATCCATATAAACAAATAATTATTGAAGTCACCAAAAAATTTTTTGTAGCCGTAGGGAGCAAACACAGGGTTTCACGCATGCAAGGCAAGCGCCTTACTGTTGAATTATGTCCCTATCTCCCAATAACTTTTAAGTGTAACATTTTTAAAGCCCTGGGGCCAAAATGTTTACACACTTCTGCGTTGAGAAACATGGTTGTTCCCATTTGGCAATTATCATAAGCAGTGGTTTTGTAAACATCCTGGTGTACTTCTACAAGATTGTGGGGAAAATTCTTAGAAGTGGTATGCTTGACCAAAGGATATATGGTTTTGCCATAGTGTTAGCTATTACCAAATTGTCAGTTTATGTGCCTAGCAGTGGTACATGTATCATCTACATTCTGGCTAATAAAATAAATAGGAAGTACTATCTCATTGTTTAATGTACTTTCTCTTAGATATGAGTGTGGCTAAGCATTTTTTAGATGTTTGTAACTTATTTACATTCTTTCATTTAATAAATGGCTTGTTTATAACCCTTTCCCTATTTTTGCTTTGAAAATTTTATTCTTTGTTTTGCTTTTAAATAACAGTTTTCTGGCAGATTTTATTTTCTAAGGATGGCCATAATAATATCCATTCCACATGATCTTACAGTGTGATTTTGACACTCCTCCTCATTAACAAATTGAGTCTGTATTCCTTTCAGTTGGAATTGATCAGCCTTGTTTATGCTTTATGGCTCTCAAATCTAGATCATCAGATGCAGTTTACACTTGGTTCTCTAGAAACACCTGTTCTTAGAAACCAGTCACCATACTGTAAGGAAGCCCAAGCATCTTCCTTACTAGGACTAGAAATAGGACTAGATCCTATTTTCCCTACTTGAGGTTTCAGATAACAGTTGGCATTAAATGTTAGGCACATGAACAAATGAATATTGATTGATTTCAGCCTTCAGAGGATTTGAGTCACCTTTAGCCTTCAAGTTTTCCAAAATTAAGCCCCAGAGATCAGAAAGCAGACAGTTCATCTCTACCCTTATGAATTCCATAGAATTCATGATCATTAAAAAATAGTAGTTATTTTACGCCACTTAGTTTTGAGTAGTTGATACACAGCATCTAGTAAGTGCAATGGGCTGTTCATAGATTAAAGAAATCATGGCTCACAATCAGGAATCCATGTTACCTACAACCTGTTTTACTTTTGTGACATCCGCGTGCTTGAAATTACCTACCATATTCTCAAAGAACATAATTTCTTGTATTTTTAAAGTTTGATTTATTTAAATTTTCAATAACGGATTTTTTTTGGTAAAGGAGTGAGGAAGAATGCCAGCTAGTTTTGTTCTTTCTCCTCTGTTATAGCTAACCTCTTATCACTAAACTAATCCATACTCTGTTTTTATCTCAGAAACTCTACATCTCCATCTATTGACCAGCCTATTTGAATTGCCAAGTCCTAACAATGCATTTGAATACCTGTTAGGAATATTTCTGAAGATATTTCACCTGAAAAATGAGTGCCATATAAGATAAGCACAGGGAAACAGATCCTTCAGTAGAGGCTCCAAAAGGAAAGCAGCCCTGCAACACCTATTTTGAGCCCCATGAGACTCAGTTTGGACTTCTGATCTATAGAACTACTTTGTTAGATGCAGTTGAGTTGGGTTCAACTTATAGCGACCCGATGTACAAAAGAATGAAACACTCTCTGACTCTGTGCCAGGCATGCGATCTTTTTTATGTTTAAGACCATTGTTGCAGACACTGTGTCAATTTATCTAGTTGAAGGTCTTCCATTTTTTATTGACATGCCACTCTCCCATACATGATATCCTTCTCCAAGGATTGGTCCCTCCTGACAACATGTGCAAAATATGTAAGATGAAGTCTTGCCATCCTAGCTTTTAAGTAGCGTTCTGGTTGCATTTATTCTAGGATGGACCTGTTGGTTCTTTTGGCAGTCTATGATATATTCAGTATTCATCTCCAGCACCATAATTCAAAAGCATCAATTCTTCTCCTGTCTCCTTTATTCATTGTCCTGCCTTCACAACAATACAGTGTGACTGAAAATACCATGGCATGAGTCAGGTGCACCTTTATCTTCAATGTCACATCTTTTCAACACTTTAAAGAGGTCTTTTGCAACAGCTCTTCCCAATGCAGTACATCTTTTGATTTCTTCACGGCTGCTTCCATGGGTGTTCATTGTAGAACATTGTAGAACATTGTAGTAAGCAAAGTCTTGGACAGCCTCAATCTTTTCTCCATTTATCATGAGGCTCCGTACTGACCCAGTTGTAAGGATTGTTGTTTTGTTGATGTTGAGTTGTAATCCATACTGAAGGCTATGTTCTTTGATCCTCATCAATAAATGTTTCAAATGCTCTTCACTTTCAGCAAGCAGAGTTGTGTCACCTGCATAACACTGGTTGTTAATGAGTCTTCTTCTAATCTTGATGCTGTGTTCTTCTTCATAAAGTCCAGTTTCTCAGATTAGTTGCTTGGCATAGAAATTGAAGAGATATGGGGAAAGGATACAACCCTGATGCACACCTCTCCCAACTTTAAACCAGGCAGTGTTCCCTTGTTCTGTTTGAACACTGCCTTTCCTTGTTCTGTTCAAACGACTCCGTCTGGTCCCTGTACAAATTCCTCACGAATACAATTAAGTGCTTTCGTATTCCCATTCTTCACAGTGTTATCCATAATTTATTGTGATCTACACAGTCACATGCTTTTGCATAGTCAATAACACCCAGACAGACATCTTTCTGGTATTCTCTGCTCTTGGCTAATATCCGTCTGACATCAGCAGTGATGTCTGTGGTTCTCCACCCTCTTGTTAATCCGGCTTTATTTTCCAGCAGTTCCCTGTCTATATACTGCTACCATCTCTCTTGAATGATCTTTAGTAAAATTTTGCTTGTGTGTGATATTAATGATACTGTTTCAAAGTTTCTACATTTGGTTGGATCTCCATTCTTGGAAATAGGGACAATATGAATCTCCTCCTGTCAATTGGCCAGATAGCTATTTTCCAAATCTCTTGGCATAAACAAGTGCAGCACCTTCAGTGCACTTGTTTGTTCAAACATCTCCATTGGTATTCTATCAATTCCTGGAGCCTATGTGTAGCCAATTCCTTCAAGGCAGCTTCCACTTCATCCTTCAAGTACCATCAATTCCTGATTGTATACAACCTTTGGAAATAGTTGGTCATCCACCAGTTCTTTGGGTATAATGATCCTGTGTATTCCTTTCATCTTCCTCTGATGTTTCCTGTCATTTACTATTTTCCCTGTTGCCACTCAAGGCTTGAATTTTTTCTTCAATTCCTTAAGCTTGAGAAAAAAAGAGCATGTTCTTCCCTTTTGTTTTCCTATCTACAACTCTTTGCACATCATTATAACATTTGATTTTGTTTTTTCAAGCTGCCTTTTGAAATCTTCTGTTTAGTTTTTTAACTTCATCACGTCTTCCTTTTACTTTAGCTGCTCAACATTCAAGGGCAAGTTTCAGAATCTCTTTTGACATGTAATTTAGTCTTTTCTTTTTTTCCTGTCTTTTTAATAATCTTTTGCTTTCCTCATGAATGATGTCTTCGATGTCATGCCACAACTCGTCTGATCTTCAGTCATTAGTGTCTAATGCATCAACCCTGTTCTTGAGGTTGTTCTCTAGAGGCTTGAGGTGGTCTTTTGAGATGGGATATACTCAAGGTCATATCGTGGTTCTCGTATACTTGTTCTAATTTTCTTCAGATTCTGTTTGAACCTGCATATGAGCAGTTGATGGTCTGTTCCACAGTCAGCACCTGGTCTTGTTCTGACAATTGATGCTGAGCTTTTCCATCATCTCTTTCCACAAATGTAATCAGTTTGGTTCCTGTATGTTCCATCTGGTGACTTCCATGTGTATTGTTGCCATTTATGTTGGTGAAAAAATCTATTTGCAATCAAAAGGTCATTGGTCTCACAAAATTCTATCATGTGATCTCCAGAATTGTTTCTGTCACCAAGGCCATATTTTTTTTTACTACTGAGTCGTCTTCTTTATTTCCAACTTTTGCATTTTAGCCACCAGTAATTATCAGTACATCCCAATTGCATGTTTGACCAATTTCAGGTTACAGAAGCTGGTAAAAATCTTTCGTAATTTCCTATGTGGTCTTATGTGTAAGTGTGTAAATTTGAATACTAGTCATATCAACTGGTCTTCCTTATGGGCATATGCATATTATTCCATCACTGATAGCATTAACTTCAGAACAGATCTTGAGATGTCTTTTTTGATGATGAATGCAACCCCATTTCTCTTTAATCTGTCATTCCTGGCATAATAGATCGTATGATTTGATTAAGAATGGTCCATGCCAGTCCATTTTTGCTCACTGATACCTAGATTGTCTATGTTTATGCACTTCATGACCCTGCTGTAATATTGGTTGCATAAATTTCAGCATCATAGCAACACAGAAGCCCCCACAGTATGGCAAACCGACAGACACATGGGGACTATAGAACTATGTTGTTATTGTTAGGTGCCATAGAGTCACATCAGACTCATAGCAACCCTCATAGCATTTTCAATGGCCATTTGCTTTGAGATTGTTTCAGGAGTGGATTGCCACTTCCTTCTCCTGAGTTTGCAGTGCTGGAGTTCAAACCTGCGTCCTCAGAGAGTGCAGTGCAGCACTCTACCAACTGAGCTAAACCACAGGCCCAGTAAAATAGCCAATCTGTGTGGTTCTAAGCCACTAAATTTCTGGTGATGAGTTACAGCATCCATAGGAAACTAGTACACTGAGGAATTTGATATTTTATTTGGTAGGAATAGGGAGTCACCAAAAAAGTTATCATCAAGGGAGTGACATGATCAGAATTATTCTATGAAAAAGATTATATTAGACAACCACATTCCACCATGTATTTGCTTTTTTTTTTTTTTTTCCTCAACTTTTTGAGACAGGGTCTCGCTAAGTTACGCAGACTGCCTCTGGTCTCGAACTTGCAATCCTCCTGCCTCTGCCTCCCAAGCCGCTGGGATTACAGGCATGTGCTACTGCGCCCAGCTTGTATTTGCTTATTCGTCTATTTTTAATTAACTACATGAATGATGATAGGCCATAAATGATCAGATACTATTTAAAACTAGATTCTGTGTGAGCTGTAAATTCTAGAAATGTCATGTGCACGTTTTCATCAGTATATGCACACTTTATGGCTAGAAGACTTTTTCTCTTTCTGTCTTCTACATTTTTGTTAATCGCCTCATCACAAGGCTGTTGTTGAGAGTCTGCCATTTGACTTATACACACTATTCAATAGTGAAGGCACAACTGTGGAGGTGTTCTTTTGTTTTGTGCCAGGTCTTCCTACTGAAGTAAATACACAACTTGGTTTAAAACATGTATGACATCATTGCAAACTCCCCAGAAAACTGAGGTTAAGCAACCATAGAGCTAGTATTTCTCTTCCTAGAGATAATGAATTAACACAGGTCCTAAAATATTACAGTTTCTTTAACAAGTTTATTATATTGCCAGATGGTTACGATAGGATGATTTATTACTCTCTTCTGACCCATCATTTTCTGACATTTATTTTAATAAATTATTATTTTCCAATATGATGAAGTGGTAGTCCCTGTTTTTAAAAGAGGTTAAAGGTACTGACTCATTAAACTTTCTTGCCTTTAGATACTTTCATTCAGCATTTCCTATTTATATTACTTACACTTTTCAGTTCTTCACCTGATTGCTTGACCTTGTAAAACATTTTATCCAGATGCTAGGGATTCTTATACAATTTGCTCTGTGATCTCTCTTCTTGGTAACACTGATGCCACTGTTGTTGTTGTTGTTGTTAGGTGCCGTTGAGTCGGTATCTGACTCAGCGACCCTCTGTACAACAGGGGAAACACTATTGTCAGTGCTTCTGTGCCGTTCATAGGGTTTTCAATGGCAGATTGATTTTTGGGAGGGGGTTGCCAGGTCCTTCTCCCAAGCCTACAGCTTCTGGTGTTCCCAGACGGTCTCCCATCCAGGTACTAACCAGGCCCGACCCTGCTTAGCTTCCGAGATCTGACGGGATCGGATGCCACAGGGCTGCGGCTGCAGGCGATGCCACTGTAGTCATAGGAGATACCAAGACACGGGTGTTTCCTATATAGATTTCATACCTGTAATGTCTCAGCCCCCTTAATAACCTTTAAGGCAGAAATAAGTGATATTCTGTCAGGCATGGTGGTAAATGTCTGTAGTATCAACACTCAGGAGGCAGAGGCAGGAGGATTGTGACGAGTTCCAGACCAGCCTGGGCAATACAAGACCTGTCTTTTTAAAAAAAAAAAAAAAAAAAAACAATAAAAAAAGAAAGAAATCCTATTCAGAGAACTCACAGCATATCCAAAGGTGGAATTTAGATTACAAATAGAAATCTCATCTGATTTTTCCTCACTGTTTCTTTCCTGTTTCCATTCCTTGTATCACCGGTATCTATGTATAATAGGATCGATGTTTGGTAGCACACATTTGGTTTTATAGTAAATTTTCTCACCAAATTGACAAACATGAATATTGATTAGATTTCCAAGAAGAAACAATAGAAACAAAGGCATTGTTGATGGTACTATTTATAGCAAATGGTACTATTTATAGCTAGCAGATAGCAGATTATTGTTTTCTAGTTTAATAACATTAATGTACATAATACACCTCTAGATAGCCTATTACGCTTTGTTATATAATCACTCTACTCTTTTTTTTTTTTTTTTGTACTTGAGAGTTGAACCCAGGGCCTTGAACATAGTTTTCAAGTGCTCTAACACTAGGTTGCACCCCAGCCCATTTTTTATATTTTATCTTAAGAAAGGGTCTTGTTATGCAGGCTACCTCTAGCCTCAAACTTAATGATCTTCCTGCCTCAGCCTCTTGAGTCACTGGGGTTACATATGTGAGCCCCTGCATCCAGTCTGTCATTGTACTTTAGTGATAAGACAAAAGGAGGACATTTTTCTATTTATTAACTTAGTTATATGTTGAGGTTGATTTTTAATAGTGGAAAGAGAATACATTCAATCAGATTCCACTGCTGGAAATTGAGTGACAATAGTCCTTAATTTACCGCTACAATTGTCTTATAGTAAAAATGCTTTCATAAAGCCTAAAATGAGTCATCTCAAAAGGCAATACTTTTTGTAGGATTCTAAAGATACACCTGAGGTCCTAATAATTTATCCTATTTTACCACACATTTCTTTTTTATGATATCTTGTCATCCCCACAGTCTTCTGAGTATATTAGTGATAAGGTTAGCCGGGGTAGTCTTGTGATGTTGAGCTGAACCGAAGATAATCAAGTGGGTGCATGGTAACAGATCTGAATAGTATAATCAGTAAACTTGATTATATATATATATATATATATATATATATATATATATATATATATATATTCCATATATATATATATATATATACACACACACACACACACATATATATACATATATATATATATAATCCTCCTTTCTCCTTTCTTCTTTATCAAATTTATGAAACAGGTAATTTCATGCTAGTTCAGCTACTCTGGAACCAAAAAAATAAATAAAACAGAGAAAAAAAAATTCTAGATGGTTTTTCTTTATGAAAATAGATGCAGAGAATCTGTATCAGCACACATTGAGTATCTTTATCTGAAATGCTTGGGGGACCAGGAATGTTTGTGATTTCAGAGTTTTCTGACTTTTGGAATATTTGCATAGACTTTACTGGTTGAATATCCATCAAAAGAGTTTCAGATCTCAGGCTTTGCATTTTCAGATTAGGATTGCCCAACTTGTATTAACAAAGTAAATCCAGCATTAAATCCAGCATCCTTTCCTACTAAAAAGACCCGCCTGCCTTAGCTTCTCACGTACTGGCATTACATGCATGGATCACGCTGCCTGATTCCCACATTTACATTATTTATAGTGGCAAGAAAGTGCTTAGCACTCAACCAGCCTTCCAGAATGAATTGTGGCCAAGTGCCAAGGTATCACTGTCCATAGGTTAAATCAGCGTAGCAATCCAGGGTAGGACAAACAGTGTCTCATCTTCTTATCCTGAGGACATCACTGAGTTGCTGCAGTAGAACCCCTGATCTTCCTAAGGAGATTCCTAGACAGTTGTGTTGAAATGCTCTTTCGCATGTTCTGTTCCTTTTAGGATATTTTCTACTGGATTTTGATGCCTTAAATGGATGGTCCATCATTCTTGAGAAATTGGCCTTGTTAGAATATCTTATGGTCAGAGAGCCCTAGAAAACTGAGGTTAGACTAACCAAATGAAATTTTCTGCATGAACAGTTGACACACACATATACACACAAAGAAATAAAGAAAAAATGAAGCAATGTCAAAGCAATTTTGTTACTATGGAAAAGATTACAAAGAATGGTAGTACTTGGTAGGTAAGAGGAACTTGTTTTGCTTCTCTGACCCTGTTTGGCCCCTCTCTGTATCCCACAGCTGGCCCTGAAGGACCCTGTGCACACGGTGTCACTGCAGCAGTTCATCTATGAGAAGCTCAAGGCACAGCAAGAAGTATTGGGAGAACAAGGCTTCCAGTCTCTCATGGAAACGGTGGACACAGAGATTGTCACTCAGCTGCAGGAGTTTTTGCAAGGATTCTAAGAAGACATACCATGTGGCCACCACCCCTTTTTGAAACAAGCTAAATAACCCAGCCTGTCATCTCTATTCATGTGAGAGCCTGCTGAGATGAAGTCACTTGTGTGTGAAGATAAAGAAGCAAAGACCACATTTTTTACTACAAAATATAAAGAATAAATGTAAATCCCACATAACTAAAATCACAAATCTATTCCTCAAAAGAATTTAATTTTATATTTATGAGGGGGCCTATGTTTACTAGAGGTGCATTTATTGACAATAGCTGCTTAGTTTCCTGTTAAGAGAAGAAACTATTGGATTACCTTTTAATCATGTACTCTTAACACTTGAGAAGTGAAAGTTAATGTCTGAGATCTTTTTCTGCAATGGAAATTAGTTAAATTTGGCTGCCTTATCCTTTTTTTAAGTTAATGAGACAAGTTTGAAAAATGACAAAGCTGTTCAAATGATGCAAGTAAAGAAATTTGTGCACCATACAAAAGTATATAAATAGTGACAAATATACATTACTAAGATTATCTTGCAAGGGAGTTGTTTTCATCTGACATAGAAAACATGTTTTATCAGGCAAATGCTTTTATTTTCATTCTAGTAATTTGATACAGGAATTACTAAAGACATTTTTTCCTCATATTGTTTTCAATAGATACATTTAGTCGGTAAATGTACATTGTAAGGCCCACAGAAATGAACCTGTGGTACTGCAGTACTGGGTGGGAGACCTCTGGTCATGGATTGGTCCTACTTCTTTTGTTACTCCTGAAGGCCAGCAGCCTAGTGAGCACCAAGAAGAACCAGGCAGCTCCTAGTCCCCCCTGTGCTTTGACAGTCCCACATGGCACTTTACCCATCTCAGGTTCCTTGGTGCAGGGGTGTGTCAAGGCCTCAGTGATCTGGGTGCACCTCATAAGACGCAGTGGCAATCCCCAGGGTATCAAACACTGATGTAACCAGTCTTCCTTCCTATTCCTCCATCAGGCAGTACAAAGAGGAAAAGGAGAAAATAAAGCCTTACTTTGTTTTACTTGCCATTTATTGTAAGGAACCTTTAAAGCATTTTTTAAAGGAAGTATTCAAGAGCAAGATTGGAAAATATCTTATCTTTCCACAGAAAGTTGGGTACAGTATGTAACTGTGGATACCCAGTGCCCCTTTGTAAGCTGTGGAACCCAAAATGTCTGGGGATATTTGATGTTTTCAGCAAGAAAAAGAAAATATAGTCCAAATTAAATTTTCAAAAGATACCTCATCTTTGAGTGATTTGTCTGATTATTTTTCTTGCTAACAAAAAAATGAGTTCATAAAAAGTATCCAGTGAATTGTTTTCTTTATTCTCTGGCTCTGGTTCTGTACTAGCAGGTGACAGTATTGCAAGCAACAAGTCTTAATTACCTTTGTAATTTCACTTAGAGGCTGTTCCTTTAAAGTAATATTTCTTTACCATTATTATTCAGCCCACAGGACTGATCTAAGAATAATATTGTTCTGCTGTCTGAATTATTTGCATTTGAAGTACTGTCCCCATCAGTGTTATCAGAAATTCTCAAACATGCTGTAGTTCTTCAGTTATAATACAGTAATTACCTTTCAATTCCTGACAGATTTCATTCTAGTGGCATAACAAGACTAAAACAGCTGCATTATTATGAAAAAAAAAAAGTAAAAATTATATCCCAGGGGAAGATTTTGGTTCATTTTTTTCAACCACATAAGATAAAATAAACTTAGTAAAATACTCAGAAAAATCATGTATTTTGAATTTTTCTGTGCTTAATTAAGGCCTATTATGTAATTATTGACTTACAGAATTCATTAACACAATTTCATAGCAAACATTAAGTTTTGGTCACATGATTCAGTCAGGTCACTTACTAAACTGTGACTCCTCCTAATACAAGGAATGAAAGTTTCTTTTCCATGAGCGTATTCTTTTCCTATTTATGTATTTATTTAGCAGTTATTGGGAGTTGAACCCAGGGCCTTACACATACTTTGCAATCTACTTTCTACCACTTGGCTGCACCCTCAATCCATTTTTTATTTTTTATTTTGAGTCAAAGTCTCACTAAGTTAGGCTGCCTTGGGATCCTCCTGCCACTGCATCCTGAGTCACTGGGATACAGGTGTTGCCCTACTGCACCTGGTTCCGATTTATTTTATATTCCAGAGACTTTTCCCAACACTGACAAAGGCCCATGTGACCACATTTGAGAAGCCATATCATTAACTACTGAAACATTTTCACAATTTCTCTTGAAAACTTCATTTGTAGAGATCTATTCTACCTATTCTTTCACTCCTCCACTAGTATTTGTTGAGTTTCAGTTTTTGCAATAGTGCTTGCTACCTTCTGGGGTTAGAACAGAGTATATACCTTCATGATGTACAATTCAGTAGGAACACACATTGTCAACATGATGTAAGAAAATAGGGGTTTTGGTGGAAATGCACATTAGGAGGAGTAAAATAGGGGAAGGAGACTGCATACAAAATAGATTGTTGCCATCGCTAGCTAATTTGATAGCTGCTGAAAGCCTGTTCTCAAAGAGCATAGTTTGGTGAGGTTATTTAAAAGTAAATGGCACTATACTGGAATTGAGTAGCCCTCTGACTGCAGACTCACAGCTATTTGAAATCTGTAACATATAAAATCATCAAGTTTTTGAAAATATTGGTTCTCTGTAGCCACACAACAAATTACTAATCCATGAATTAAAACAGAAAGCTCAACTACTAAGAGTTGTCTTCTTCTAAACCCCAACTGAGTTGAAATTTAAGAGGAGTTGTAGAGGAAGACAAAAAGATGTTTATTATGAAAAACAAAAATATTTTTCTTTAGGGAAGAAACAATCTACAAAAGGACTGAAAAATTAGTACAATAAAACTCAATATACCTTTCATCTAGATTCACCAAATTGTTGACATTTTGCCACATTTACTCTCTCCATATATGTATGTAATTACATGTATTCATAAATATAGGAAATACATATTTACTTTTACTGAACAATTTGCAAGTAAATTACAGATACTATATAAGTTATGTCTGGGATTTAGCTCAGTTGGTAGAGTGCTGTGCTGCAGTCTCTGAGATCCCGAGTTCAATTCCCAGCATCACAAAAATGGAAGAAGGACCTGGCAATCCACCCCCAAGGCAATCCCGAAACAGCCATTGAAAACCCTATGAGGGTCGCTATGAGTCGGATACCGACTTGACGGCACCTAACAACAACAACATATAAGTTATAGCTCTTCATTCCCTGGTACTTCAGCATACATTTAAGAATGGCATCCCTTTGCATGTCTACAGATACCACTATATTCCTAAGAAAATTGACATTGGTAGTTTGTATTCCAATTTTATCAAGTGCTTGAAAGATGCATTTTGTATGATGCCCACTTATTTGATCCAGAATCCCTCTAAATGTTCATACACATATCATTTTCCTGTTTAGTTTTTAAATCTAGACTAGTCCTTTTTCCATGTCATTGGCTTTCTTGAAAAATTCAAGGCAGTTATCTTGTCTAATATTCCCTATTGTGGAATTTTCTAATTGCTCATAATTTTATTCAGGTAAACATTTTTCTGCACAAGACTGCATTGGTGATGATGTATACTCTATGGCATCAGTAGGAGGCACATGTCAGGTGGTTTCTGTTGATGCTACAGTAACTGTGGAGAGCACTGGGCTTCCATCATAAGAATAAATTTTTTTTTTTTTTCAGTACTGGGGGTTGAACCCTGGGCCTCATGCTTGCGTGCTTTGCTATAGCACTGAGCTGCACCTTCAGCCCCTAAGAATAAATTTTCAAGAGAACAGTAGAACCTTAGAAATTTCCAGTGCTTTTTGTTTCTTTTGAGTCAAGGCTCTTAACCACCAGCAGCTTAAACGTTCTGCAATTTTATTTAAACCTATCAAAATAGCATGACTGAGCTATGAAAAAGGTATGTTGAACCAAAAGTTATGGAGATCTTTGTGAATACCATATAACTTAAACTCACACACCAGTGGAAATGAAAGCAAAACTCCCTTTCTCATCAAAATACTCCTTTTGGATTTGGGAACTGTTGGCCAGGAGGCAAATATGCGGCAATGTTTTGTCTTATACTTAGATTCATGTTTGGGCTGGGCTCAGAGCCTGGAAGAAGCCAGACTTTTGGGCAAGCCATTTAGTGTCATTTAGGATGAGAATCAGTACATTTTCAGTTGGCAAGATAAGGCAAGAAAACAATCATTTCCTTAAAAGTAAAGCTTTGATTTTGGTGTCTTGACAGGGCTGCTGAAAAAGTTTAAAGTTACCTTTTATCCCTTGAGAAGGGATAGAACACACCAAAGTGTATGGAACTTGGTGTGCCAAGAGGTGGTGAGAAACAATTCATTAGGCTGTAGGGCTTGAGGTTTCCCTAGCTCCATGCTGCTTGTGTGAAGGTGTGCTCCAGAGCCCTTGGGATGAATATGCTACTACCCTGAAAAAGACTATAGCTGTTTGTCTAAGTTTCTGTTTTCTGACCTGAGGACCTCTTTATGGCCTGAAGCATTTGGATAAAATTTGAAACCTGGACTCACTGCTTACATTTTCCCTTGAATTCTTTTTTACTATGCTAAATGGAGAGTCTCTGATTAGCCAAAGATCTTTAACAAGCAAGATTTTGCTTTTCGTTCCTGCTAATGCCTGCATCCAACTCATCTGGGCCTGTCTTTTGGAATTTGTTTAGCTAGGTGTGCTCTGAAGGAATCTATCAATGTCTAGTCAACCCTTTTCCCTTCAGAGTGAAACACTGATTTTTATGCCGCTTTAATTTCCCACATAGGGCAAAAATTAGATGGAAGGAACTGCTGGAATAACTGAGTCCAGGGAGGCTTAAAGCATTTCTGTCTGTCTGGCCCTAGGCAGATGATTTTAAAGTAGAAAACAGCCCTTTTGGCTAGAAATGTGCTTGGAGATTTTTATTGCAAGGGGTGAGAGCAGGAAAGCCTCTAGATGGTGAACAGAGCTGCAAATGAGTTTTTGGTTTTTCTCAACACCTTTTACCTGAAGCCAGATCAGCTTTTCATTTTCAAAGGGCCAGGTCCACAGTGCTGTCGGCTTGCCCCAGTATGGTTTGTTTTTCTTTCTTAATGAATGCTGCAATCTAAGCAATAATCTAGAAGAGCAAAACTTTTTGATTGACAGAGACATTGTAGCTCACATAAAAATGTTCACTGAGCTCAGAGACGTGTTGACAGCAAGCCTGGGAAGGAATGTCTATTGACAGATATGGAGGTAATCACAAATTATGGCTCTGTTTAGTCAAGGAAAGCAGCTTGGCTTATTTCTTTTTAAATTGAAAGGCACATGTCCTATATTGTCTGTGGCAGTAAAATCAATACTGTGAAATGGCCTTTTTCTTTCAGTCTCTGTGTTCTTATAGCAGAAGGCATTGACCATTGCTGAACCAGGTGAACACATCCAGTATTTTATTGTATGTATTACAGAAAGCTGCTAAAAGCAACTCTCAGTTTGGATATATGCAAACCTAAATTTACTGAAATAACAGATTAGGGGATTGATTATTTTACAAATCTCTTTATACTTCTAAAAGGCTCTTCCTTATAGATATCACTTTGACTAAAGGAAGTAGACTTTATTTTATTTTTTAGTAATAGAATTGCAGAAGAGAGAGGAGATCAGAGAGAGATGATTAAGTCTAACCATAACATTTTCACAGATGACAAAACTAGGTCCCCAAAAGTTGAGGCCTTTATGGCCCTGGGTCTCTGGTACCTACTCTCATATGCTTTCAATTATATTTCTTTTTAAAGCACATTAATAGTTTCCTAAGTTTATAATACACATTTTAACTAATCTAACTTCAAATAACACCCTTCTTCATATGTAGTTCAGGTACAACTTCTAGTTCCTCCCTTCCATTCCTTATGAAGTTCTATTACTTTTTTCACATATCCAATGTGAATACATTGTTACAATTATTACTTTAAACAATTACCTTTCAGAAGTTAGCGATTTTAAAATTCAAAGATTTGACTTTGTCCTCATTTATTCCTTTTTTGACACTCGTCCTTTATGAGTCCAAGTTTCTGACCTGTATCATTTTCATTTTTATATTTCTGTCAAGGCAAATCTTCTGTTGATGTATTTCCTCAGTTTTTGTTTGTCTGAGAAAGTCTTTAATTATCATGTTATGGTTTGAGTCTGAAGTGTCCCCCAAAGTTCCCATGTTTAAATGCTTTGTCCCTAGGTGGTGGCACTGTTTGTGGAGGCCATGGAACTTGGGGAGGTGGGACCTAGCTTGTCGAAGTAGGCCACTGGGAGTTGGCCTTTGAAGGTTTTATGTGGGCCCTTGGTTCTGGTCTGTTCCCTGGTGCCTTGATGTGAAGTCCTCCGGTACAGGCCCTGCCACTACTCCGCATGCCTCCCTGTGACTGTGGACTGAAATCTTCTGAACTGTGAGTCATAAATAAATTTTTCCTCCCCTAAGTTGTTTCTGTCAGGTATTTTTCCACAGCAACAAGAAAAGTAAGTAGCCCAGAAAATTGGTACCAAAAGTGGGGTTGTTTCTGTGCCAGACCTTCACCATGTGGTACTGAGGCCACTGAAACTTGTTTGTAGGAGAAATTTGGGAGAGTTTGAAGATGAGGGCTAGAGAAACCTTTGAATACTGTAAACAGAGCTTGATGGGGTGTGAGTGCAGAAGACCAACAATGATAGGAATGCAGATCATAAAGACAGAGCTCATGGGATTCCAGAGGGAAATGAGGACACTATTGGGAATTGGATTAGAGGCCATTTGTGTTACATCCTGGCGAAGAGTTTGTGTTTTGCCTGTGTCCTAAAGGTTTGAGGGAGGCTGAATTCAAATGGGCCAATTAACTTGGTGAAGGAAATATCAAAAAAGCACTGTATTGAGGCTGAGTGTTGATTACTACTTGATTTTTTTAGCCAGAATAATGATGAAAAAAGGTACAAAAAAGAAAAAAATATTTTTAAAACAGGCAGTTGGACCAGAAAGATTTTGTGTTGACAGTTACAATCAAGGCAAGTTCAGGCAAAGGGGCCACGATTGTTAAAGGGATAAGTGCTTTTAAAGAGAAGATATTCCTTTCGTCCTTGTATATTCCTATTGTCCCAGCACCTTGCTTTGGACCAAAGCAAGAGTTGGACAGACCCCTCCCATCAAAGGCCCCAGAGTATAAAGAAGCAAAGTCATTTGAAAGACTTACCTTTGAAAAGAGAGAGTTGAAGTGGCATCCTGTTGAAAAGTGGCCACCTAGAGAAGTGGTTTCCTGCCTCGGCACACAGAAGCTGCTGCTACAGCTATGGTTAGAAGGGGCCTAGCTACCACTTGAGCTGGCAGCAACGTTGGCATCATCCATGTGGTGCTAGTTTTGCATGCACGAAGAATGCAAGAGTTAAGGGGTTTTGGAGGCTGCTTCCAATAAAGATTAGCCTGTGAGGCTAAGCAATGTGTACCATAGTCAGATTCCCTGTGGAGAGCCCCTGAAGGGCTGGTGTTTGAAGCATTGAGGGTGGAGCTGAAGCTGCAATGGAGATGTCAGCAACATGAAACATCTGTCAAGGGAAGCTACTGGTAACAAGTGCCACCAACCCAAGAGGGTCATGTGTGCTGAAAACAGCAAGGCCATAGAGGTGGGACTGGCCAGACCTTTTTGGAGCCCAGATGATGCCACTGCATGTGCCCAAAGCTAGACATGGAGCTACAGGGTTTTTGTGTCTTTCAGGATTTCAGTCTTGCTTTGGACCAATCTTTCTTTTTTGTGCCCCCATTCTTTCCTTTTGGAATGGGAATGCTTATTCTGTGCCATTGTATGTTGGAAGTATGTAATTTTTTGTTGTTATTGTTGTTTTGCAGTAGTGCACAGCTAAGATTCCCTTGAGTCTCAATGGAGACTTTGGCTTGGACTTTTTAAAGACTTGGAAGTTTGAGACTATTAATACCCTGGGCACTCCTGAAGTTGGAGTTAATGCATTTTGCATTATGAGATGGCCAGGAACCTTTGGGAGGCAGGGGTGGAGTGTTATGGTTTGAATCTGAAGTGGCTCCCAAAGGTCACATGTTTAAGTGTTTGGTCCCCAGGTGATGGTGTTGTTTGTGGAGGCTGTAGAACTTTGCAAGGTGGTACCTATCTTGCAAAAGTAGGCCACTAGGATGGGCCTTTGAAGGTTTTATACCAGCCCCTGGTTCTAGTCTTTCTCTCCTGATGCTATGATGTGAAGCTATCTGCCATGGGCCCTGACATTGCCCTACTATGCCTTGCTGCAGCTATGGATGAAATCCTCTCAACCATGAGCCATAAGTAAATCTTTCCTCCCCTAAGTTGTTTTTGTCAAGTATTTTATAACAACAGTAAGAAAAGTAACCAACAGTACCTTTACTTTTGAAGGATACTTTTGCTGGATATAGAATTGCTCTAGATTTTTCTCCTTTTCAACACTTTCAATACTTCCCTTCATATCTTGGTTGTACAGTTTCTCATGAGAAATCCAGTATACTTTTTGTCCTTATTCCTCTAAAAGTAAATACAACACCTCCTCACCACTTTTTAAAGACATTTCTCTTCATGTTTGTTATTCTTTAGTTTAAATATGATATTCCTAGGTACATTCTTTTTTCTTCTTTTAAATTTTTTATTTCTGTTATAGTGCTGTTTTCTAGCACTTAGATTATTTCCTAAAATTTCCATCTCTGCTTACATTACCCATCTGTTTATTACATATAGTCTACATTTCTATTTGGGTCTAGGATTTAGCTCAGTTGGTAGAGCACTGCGCTGCAGTCTCTTGAGATCCCAAGTTCAATTCCCAGCACCACAAAAATGGGAGAAGGACCTGGCAATCCACTCCCAAGGCGATCCTGAAACAGTCAGCCATTGAAAACCCTATGAGCATCGCTATGAGTCGGATACCGACTCGACGGCACCCAACAACAACAACATTTCTATTTGAGCCTTTACGCATATTAATGACACTTATTTAAAATTCTTTGATAAATCTGACTCTATGTCATGGAGTCTGGTTCTGATGCTTGTTTGGTCTCCTCCGACTGTTTTTGCTTGCCTTTTAGCATATCTCATAGTTTTGTTGAAAGCCAGACATGGGTAACAGGAACTGAGATAAGCAGGCATGTAGTCTGGGGATTTATGTTCATCTGGTAAGGAATTAAGCTTTGTTTAATATTTGTTTTATGTACTGCCAGAGGTTTCAGGTCCCTCTAGGGTCCCTCTTTCTTTGGGCTTCCCTAAGTCCTCCTCAGGGAAAGTCTATGCCCAGAAACCCTTTTGGTGGCTATCCACTATGACTGAGTGCATCTGAGTCTGTGGCCTATGCCGTGCATGCATGTTTCCTCTCCAAAAGCTTTCTTGTCCCTACTGGTGAGACAGAAAGGGGAGAAAGGGCTGGCATGAGAGGAATGCCCTTCCCCTGGGTGTTAAGGACCAGCTGAAAACCTGATAAAGTCTTTCTTCTAGGGAACAGGTCCTTGTTATGGAGAAAATTCTGGATGTATTTTACAAGGAATACTATTCCCCTCCCCCTTCTAGAGCCATTAGGAGATCTTTCTCTGATCTTCACTGTGGGAAACTCATGGGCCTCTTGGAGGTAAAAGCAATGGTCTCGCCTAAGACCAAGACTGAGATCCTCAGAAGTGACCTACCAAGTTATGGCTCCAGTGCTTCTGCTCCATATAAGTAGATCTGTGCTGTGAGTCTGGGTTCACCCACCTCTCCACATTTCAGTAATATTTTGCCTGGCAAAATATTACTGTTTGCCTGGCACACTCCATTCTCTGCGGTGTCTAAGAAAAGTCACTGGTCTTCAATTTGTGCAGCTTTTTCTGATAATGATGGGAATGATGACTTCCAGGTTTTTTTGTATATTGGAGCTAGAACAAGAAGTCCAGTATCTCCATGTGGCCTTCCATTATATAAATAATCTAACATGGACATGACTTAATAAAATTATTCAAAATTATTTGCTTCTCAAATAACTTAGAAAACAGCAGTTTAAAAATGTAAGAGAAACCTGCTGAGCTTCTTATGTGGTCAACTGCTTTTTAACAGCTTTTTTCCTTTTTTCCTTTTTTCCTTATAAGACATCATACGTAAGACACTCAATGACATTTGTTCAGTTAAAGTTGAATGAATGATTTTTAATTTTCACAACTGACTAGAAAGAAACAAACTGTCTCCATTTTATCAATAAGAAAATTGAAGCAATTCAGGAGAGTTAAATTAAAATTACTTGAATTGTAGATAATCAGATTCACTCAGTGTCATAGTCCTTTCAGCTCCTATAATAATATACCATAAACTGGGTGGTTTATAAATAGAAAATGTATTTCTTATAGTTCTGGAACCACAAAGTCCAATATTAAGGCATTAGCAGATTCTATACCTGGGGAGAGCTCTCTTCCTCACAGATAGCACCTCTTGATGTGTTCTCACATGGTGAAAGGGGCAAGGCAGCTCTCTGGGGTGTCTTTTATAGAGGCGTTAATCCCATTTGGGCCTGCAGTGCTACTACTTTGGCATCTGATCCCCTCAGAAGCTAAACAGGTTCGGGCCTGGTTAGTACTTGGATGGGAGACCACCTGGGAACATCAGGTGCTGTAAGCTTGAGAGAAGGACCTGACAACCCACTCCTGAAAAAACAAATCAGCCATTGAAAACCCTATGACTAGCAGAGAAGCACTAACAATACTGTTTTTCCCGTTGTACAGAGGGTCGCTATGAATCAGATACTGACTCAATGGCACCCAACAACAACAATAGTCCCATTCAGAGGCTGGGATTACCTTAGTTGGTAGAGTGCTGTTCTGCATGCTCTTAGGCCTTGGGTTTGATCCCCAGCACTGCAAAAACTGGAGAGGGACCTTCTAGCCCACTCCCAAAACAATCAGCCATTGAAAACCCTATGAATAGTAGAGAAGCACTGACATAGTGCTGGGCATGGCACAGTGTCTGGCAGTGTTTCGTTCTGTTGTACATAGGGTCATTATGAGTCAGACCTGACTTAACAACAAACCCATTCAGGAAGATCCTGCCCCTATGTTCTAGTCACCTCTCAAAAACCCCAACTCTAAACACCATCTATTTGGGGATGAAAATTTCAGCATAGAATACTCAAAGGCCACATAGACACACACGCACGCGCGCACACACACACACACACACACACCAAAAAAGAAAGACAAAAAGAAAAAGAAAGCGTTCTGAGCCAAACTAAAGGCAAGGCAGAGGTAATATCCTCTTGGTGCTAAATGCAGATGATGGGAAGATGAATCCTACAGGATGCCTAGCTCTTAACATGCTGAACATTTCTATCAAGAAAATCCTAGCTGGTGTGGTAGTGCATGCCTGTAATCCCAGCATTCAGTAGGTTGAGGCAAGAGGATCATTAATTGAAGCCCAGTCTGTGCTACATAGTGAGAGTCTATCTCAAAGAAAAAAAAAGTTGTTACCACCCAAAATGCAGTTGGCTTATATCAAAAGCATAAGAATACTAATCATCATAATATTAAATAACTTTTTTACCTAATAATTATTTGTAGTAATTTTAAGGAAACATTGAGATGTATATAAAAATCTATGCTCAAAGATTTTCATGACAGTAATATGTTCAAGCAGAGAATAGTTAAATTATGGAACATCCTTATAATTTTATGTAGGTACTAAATATGTACTTTAAAGAATAAATGACTCAGGAAATGGTTAAAAATAAGAGTTAATAAGAGGACATGGACTAGCAAAGGGGCATGAATATGATCCCAAGTTTGGTGGCATGTGTTTCTACCTATACATAATAAAGAAAAGTAACAGTATGAAATGATAGGCCTTACACTGGGTGCTAGGATACAATGATAAACAAAAGCAGGCCAGACTGTTCTGCTCTAAGCTTTCTGTCTACTTGGAAACACATCTACCAAATAAACCTGCAAAGAAACAGAAATTGGAATGATGACCTGGAGCTCTGTGAGTTATTGTGGGACATATCTGGCCTCAGGGAGGCTGCTTTGTTGAGCAGGATGGAAGGGAGAGAAGAGGAGGAAACCGAGGGGTGAGACACTGAGAGTCTAGTTAGATGAGCAGCACATAAAAAGGCTTGGAGAAGGATGTAGGGAGGACATTTAGGGGCTGAGAGAGCTTTTGCAGCTGGAGCAGAAAGGACTTTCCATCCTGGAGTCTTGGTGGCCAGGTTACTGCCCTCAGAGTCATAGGAAACAGATGGGGAGTGCAAGGATAACAAGACAGATGGGCTTTGTAAAGTCAGAATCCTGATTGCAACATCTAGAGATGATGGGGTGGGATTGAGATGGGGAACGACTACAGTGACTAGTTTAAAAGCTGTTATAAGCTAATGGTCAGAAGGGAGAGAAGTGAGTAATTTCAGAAATATTTAAAGAGGTGCTGTCGGTAGGAATTGACCAGCGCAGAGTGAGAGAATCTCTCTGGTGTGTGACCTTGTCCAGCAGCATTGTGCTGCTCAGCTGCAGCCACAAAGGTTGGGCTTGGGTAGATGATGCTACTAAAATTCAGTGGACACCGGGCTTTAGAGCAAGACAGTGGACGCTGGCTTCTAACTTGAAAAGTAGAGATGGGGGAATGCCACGGTGAAGTGAATCGAGGGCTCAGAAGTTCTCATGAGGATAGAGCAGTGGGGACAGACATGGTTGACGGGCATGCAGAAGGACTGGAAGATAGGTAATGACAGGTAAAGTCCTTGGAAGGACTGGCAAGCAGAGCAGTAGAAACAGAGATACAGACATGACTGCTTCCCAAGGTGGACCAGTTTCAGTGAGGGTGAGGTTTAGGGAATGACTGTGCAGGAGGAGAAATCTACTTGGTAATGTTCATCTCTCTCTGCCCACCTTTTCAGAAGGCCACTGCCCAAAGGAGAAGGGCTTTTGCTGGTGGTTGTTTTTTTGTGTTTTTGTTTTGTTTTGTTTTGTTTTTGTTTCTTTTTTTAAACAAACAAGGAATAGCCTGGAAAGTAGGTATTTAAAGCACCTAGCACAGTCCCTGGCCCAGAGGAAGGGCCCCAATAGTGAGAGGTTCCTTAAGGAGCACTGGGTGCTGCTATTAGCACTAGGCTGTCTCCTGGCCCGGTGCCATGCTGTCATTTTAGAACTTTCTAAAACCAGACTTCCTTAGGAAGTAGGAAATGCCCATGTGCAGGATTCAACTTCATAGAAGATAATGTTTGGCAAAGTATCTGTTTTGTGGTTTAAGTAACATTTTAGAGTCAAAACCATTCATTCTCAGAGACTCTATGTCCAGTGGGTAAGCTATATTCTGATCATTTTCGATCTGTCTTTACCTGTCTTTCCAGAAATATATCCACCCAGCAAAGTGAGAAATGTTAAACTGTAACAGCAAAGCACCAAAAATTAGGTGGCTTCAAACAAAGGAAATGTATTCTGTCACAGTCTGCAGCTAGGGGTTGCAGGGTTGGGTCTCTCTGAAGCCTGTGAGAGAACACTCCGGTGCCCCTTCAGGCGCTTCTGGTGTCTGCTGCACCCTTCAGTGTTCGTGTCTTGTAGAAGCGTCACTCTCATCTCTGCCTCTTTTGTTACATCCTCATCTTCTCCCTCTGGGCTTCTCTCCTTTTTATAAGGACACCAGTCACCAGTCGGGCCCACAACACTCCAGTATCCCTTCTCTCAACTAATTACGTCTGTAAGGACCCCACTTCCAAGTAAGGTTACATTTCAAAGTACCAGAGTTAGAACTTCAACTAATTTTGGGGTGGGGGGAGGGCAATGGCAGCAAAATTCAACTCATAACAGATGGGTTTAAAAGAACCCAACTACATTTCTCTGTTCACATTTTTCTGATGATAGTATGTCTGATGGCTAGGAGCCCCAGTGCTATGGATTGGAAATGCTGATCTAAAAACCACATCTAGTTGTGCATGCACTCAGGAAGTGTGGGGTGAGTTTTGCTTTGGTTTAGGGGTTACACCTCTGTAGACAGGTACACCCAGTTATGTGGGAGAAGTCTGAGTGAGTTGGTGAACACAGGCAGCATCTCTGGTCATCAAGCTTCCAACAAGGGAGTCCATTGTGCAAGGTTCATTTACTAATCTTGCTTCAGCATAGTTGCTCAAAAGTATAGTTCACCTCCAAATTATAAAGATGTTCTTTCTAAAGATCTTCTTTTAAAGATGTGTCCATCTTATTTTTTAATCACATTGAATAGTGACCATGAACCATAATTAGATGTTTGGGCATCATCACAAAGCAGTGCAGTTGCACAGAAGTGTTACTCACTAAGTAAGGTAAGTACCTTTAGAGGGAAGCTCCTACGTTAATGCACCTTCAAGTGGTCCTTTCCTTTTGTTTCAGCTAAAACTCTTTGGAGAAATAAGAGCGTGCCCAAGAGTCATGTCTGTCTATCATCTTTATAATTCAAGCTTGAACATGCCCGAAGTGTTCTTGTCTGCCATTTTAACCTTTTGTATATGTGCTCCCTGACTGTTATAGTTTAAATATAAGTGTCCCCCATAGCCTCAGGGGTTGAACATTTGGTCCCCAGCTGATAGTACTATTTTGGAAGGTTCTTGAAACTTTACAAGATAGGTCCTAGTTGGAGGAAGTAGGTCACTGAAGTGTACATTTGAAGGTTATACCTGGTCACCAGTAACTTCCTTGCTCTTTGCTTCCTCTCTGCTATGCGATGAACAGCCTCCTCCTCCAAATGCTCTCAGCACCATGATGTTCTGCCTCACTGTGAGTCCAGAAACAGAAGGGCCAGCCACGATGGACTGAGACCTCTGAAACCATGAGCTACGTAAAATTTTCCTCCTTTACATTGTTCTCACAGGTATTTTCGACACAGCTAAGCAAAAGTGACTATCACAATGACCTTCAGCTAAACATGGCCCAAAACGTGTCTGCCATTTTCTTTCTCGAACAATGACCTTAATCTGAGCACCCTTGGGCATGTACTCCTTAAATTGAACTTGCTTGGGAATGTGTCTGCCCCTAAAGGTCTTCCCATATGAACTTATACAAGATACCCAAATAAAATTGCCATGCTTCTTTTGTTCAGGGAGGGCATTTTTTTGGAAATAACTCCCATGCTGTCCTTACCTGCTGCAGGTAATAAATCTTTCTCCACTCTTTTATCTCTTGGCTTTTCTTGATTTGGTTTTGCACTCACCAAGATGTACACCCACTGGTTCCCATTGTAGTAGGGCTGGATTTTGCTGAGCCTAAGGAAAATGAAAAATGAGTTGCAATAAGCCAAACACACTTCAGTACCGTTGAGTTCAATGTAAAATGGTAATGGAATGCAGGCAGCCTACAGCTACACTGAACTCCTACTCCATTCATGAGTTGGCCCTCAGAACAACATTCATTCTAGCTGTTGTTTTATTGGGTATGGGAAGGAGCATGGACTTTGGAATCAGATATAGATCTGAATTTGATTCCAGGCACCAAATCCTGGCCTCATCACTGTGGTAGGTAGACTAATGCCCCCCAAAGATGTCTATTTGTGCTAATTCTTAGAAACTGTGAATATCTTAATTTACATAGCAAAATGGACTTTGTATACTTTAAGGTACATATTCTGAGGTGGAGAGAGTGTCCTGTATTATACAAAGGTCTCTATCTAATTTTGTGAATCTTTAAGAGCTGAGACCCTTTCCTACCTATGGTTAGAGGGAGACATGATGAAGGAAAAAGGGTCAGAGGGATGAAATGTGCTGGCTTTCAAGATGGATGGAGAGACCATGTGCCAAGGAGTACAGGTGGCCTCTAGAAGCTGGAAAGGCAGGACACCAGGTCCCACCTCAAATCCCAGAAGGAATGCAGCCTTGCCAGTGCTTGATTTTAGAATTTCTCACCTGCAGAACCATAAGACAATAAGGTTTTCTTGTTTGAAGCCACTAAGTTTGTAGTCATTTGTTAAAGCTGCGACAAGAAATCAATACACCCACTCACTAGCTTTATGACTTTCTGAGTCTTGGATTTCTCATCCATAGAAAGTATTATAATAATGTTGATCTTGTTGAGCATGTATGTGGGTTAACAGGGATGAGGTATAGAAAGACCACTGGTAACCACTTCCTAAATTAGTGTTAGGAGTTAGGTTCTGAGGAGTCTGGTTATCCCCCTCTGTGCCTAGCCTTTGGGTCCAGCTGCCATCAGGTGAGAGGCTGAGCTGGTTGTGTGGTCCATGCCCTGCTGGTCAGTGTTGTGTGTGTACCAGCAGCATCCACCTTGCCTGAGAGTTCATTAGAATTGCTGAGTCTCAGTTCTCACCCCAAACTGATTCAAAATCCACTCTTTCACAAGATCCCAGGTGACTCAGGTACACCTTAGAGTTTGAGGCCCACTGGACTAGGCGTTCTCCAGCATCAGAGACAGAACCGATGCCTGGGCCCAGGATTCATGGGCCTGGGCCTTCACCATCTATGTTGTTATTATGCTTCCAGATATTTCAAATATATGGAGGGTTGATAACCACTGGAATAAATACTTAGAAATGCGTCTTAATAAATGAGATTCAAGTCGCAATTGTAAAAATTTGAAGTAATACCTTTCTCTCTAAAGAAAAGTTATGCTATCATTAAGTATTACTAAACCTACATTTTTAAAGGCTACATAAAGGAATAAACATGAAAGAACAGCAAAGTCAGGTTCTCACTGGTTCTTAACTGTCAGATTCCCATTGTAGCTTCCTTGTGTGCACTTGATTGGCCTCCTCCTTCACAGGACCTTCCCCACTTGCTTCACTTACAAGCAACACTCAGACAGCTCCACCACTGTGGAACCTCGCAATCAAAGCTCTCAGCTGTTTTCTCTTTAAGAAGAGGCATCAGTCTGCTCTTTGCAATTTTCAGAAGACAGTCAGGAGTCTCAGAAAAGCTGTCTGCTCCAGGAGTGTTGCAGCTCTTTCCCTGCGACAAGGCCTAAGAGAAAGCTCAGCAGTTTTAAGTAGAGCAGCCCAGTCCTGCTTTCAGGTGGCCTTGAATCTGAGCACAGTTACACTCTGGGGACCAGAATGAGAGCGATTGCTCTCCAGGGCTCCCAGAGAGGAGACACAGAAGTGCGAGCTCTAGACAGAGTCTGCAGAAAGTGCCCAGATCCAGACTCCAACCCAGGAGCTCTGAGTCCAAGCAGACAGGTAAGAACTAGGGACAGGAGCCCCCGTTGAGAATGGGGAGCCGAGTGCCCATAGCACAGAAAGGCAGCTGCGAGGTGTTTGTGGCTCTTAATTGGGCAGCAAGGTTGTGATGCTGGCATATTGGGCTGCCTTGGGCTGCCTTTTAGGTACCAGACCCTTAGTACTTCCCCTAGGAAAAGTTGAATGAGATGAGGCATTGGCTCAGCAAAGAGGAAGCCAACAGAAAACTTGCCATTGCAGCCAGCCAGGGATGGGCAGCCCTGCACACTTATTGCAAGAGCTGGTATGTAGGGCCCCTGGATGGATTTGCCCCACTGGCTCTTCCCTTTCCCACTCACCATTCTTCCTGGGTTGAGGCCATGCCACCCTGAGGTAAGGAGGATGTGTCTGGAACCACCTGGCCATGTCCTTGTGCCTCCAGGTTCATGATGTTCTGCAATGCTTGTGCCCTATGAGCCAAGTGGTGTGCAGGGAGGAGTTTTGGGGTTCCTCAGCTGTGGTGCAATACCAACTTGACCACACCTATCAACAACAACAACAGTTGTGGTGCAATGTGGGGCATGAGCTGATGGGACTCCATTTGCCCTGGGTAGCTTTCTAGAGCTGTGAGATATGGGCCCATCTTTGGTCGTGGGCCTCTGTGAGTAAGGATTTACTTTGGCCGATTTGTGGGAGGGTTCTGTCTGGCCAAGCTCATGTGAGTGTAAAGAGCCCTTGTTCCCGTGAGGATGACGCACATTGCAGGTTGTCAGAGCTCTAGAAAGAGCCTCCTAAGGTCCCACGTTTAGAGTTGTTCCTTCTCATTTTGAGCTGTGCCACATCAACAAATGGAGGTCTTTGGGGCTTTACTCCATTCCTACCATTAAGGTCGTCTCTACTTTGAGAGGGAACTCTTCCCCAGTCATTTCTTGAATGCCTTCCAGCCTGAGGGGCTCATTCTCTGGCACTATATCTGACAGTGTTTTTCTGCTATTCATAGGGTTATGGATGGCTAATTGTTTCAAGAATGGGTTACCCATGTCCTTTTCCCTAGCCTTAGTCTGGAAGCTTAGCTGAAACTTGTCTACGATGGGTGACCCTGCTGGTATCTCCAATACTGGTGGCATAGCTTTCAGCATCACAGTAACACGTAAGCCCCCACAGTATGGCAAACTTAGAGGCACCATACCTCTTCAATCTCTATGCTGAGCAAATTATCTGAGAAACTGGAGTGAATGAAGAAGAACAGCATCTTGATTTGAGGAAGACTCATTAACAACCTGCATTATGCAGATGACACAACTCTGCTTGCCAAGAGTGAAGAGGATTTGAAACACTTACTGGTGAAGATCAAAGAACACAGCCTTTAGTATGGATTGCCCCTCAACATCAAGACAATAAAAATCCTTACAACTGTGTCAGTATACAATTTCAAGATAAATGGAGAAAAGATTGAGGTTGTCCAAGATTTTGCTTTCCTTGGTTCTACAATCAACACCCATGGAAGCAGTAGTCAGGAAAGGGAAAGACACATTGCATTGGGAAAAGCTGTTGAAAAAGACCTCTTTAAAGTGTTGAAAGGTAAAGATGTCACACTGAACACAAAGGTGCACCTGACTCATGTCATGGTATTTTTAGTCACATCACATGGCTGTAAAAGGTGGACATTGAATAAGGGAGACAAGACAAGGATTGATGTTTCGGATTATGGTGCTGGAGCAGAATATTGAATATATCATGGACTGCCAAAAGAGCCAACAGATCCATTGTAGAAGTGCAACCAGAGTGCTCCTTGGAAGCAAGGATGGCTAGACTGCATCTGACATATTTTGAACATGTAGTCAGGAGGGACCAATCCCTGGAGAAGGACATCATGTTTGGGAGAGTGGTGGATCAGTAAAAAAAGGAAGACCCTCAACTAGATGGATTGATAACAGTGGCTGCAACAACGGTCTTAAACATAAAAAAGATTGTGTGCCTGGCACAGTGTCAGGGAGTGTTTTGTTGTATTGTACATAGTGTCACTATGAGTCGGACCTGACTTGTCGGCACCTGACGACCACAACCAGGTCCTGTGGCTCACCTCCCTGAGCCAGATCCTCACAGATTCTGCTTGGATGGGAGCATCATTAGTGTCTGGTGATGCAAGTCCAGCAGGCAGAAACTTCCGTGCCCTCTTGGGGCTCCACTTCAGCAAACATAACACCGTGAAATTTAAATCAGAAGTTATAATTTCCTAGCCAGGCACAGTGGTGCACTATTGTAATCCCAGCAACTCAGGAGGTGGAGGCAGGAGATGGTGAGTCAGAGGCCAGAGGCAGCCTATTTCAGGTAAAAAATAAAAAGAGACTTGGTGTGTAGCTCAGTGGTAGAGCAGTTGCAAAGTATGTGTGAGGCCTTGGGTTCAGACCCCTAGTACAGAAAAAAAAAAAAAAAAAAAAAAAAAAAAAGAAAAGGAAAAGAAAAAAAGAAAGAAAGAAAAAAAAAGAACAAAATTATAATTTCCTGTTGTTAGTAGAAATAATAGAAACAAAAAGATATACTTGGCATTGCATTCCTTTCAGAGTCATGAAATATGTATACAATATCTACTTTTTTCATTAAGGTTGAGCTCTTCCAGAGAACCACTTAAAAAGGTGCTTAGATAAATTCCCCTGTGGTGTGAACGAGAGATTTCATCTGGCTTTGCCACAGAGCGTCTGCGGGAAGCCTGGAAATTTGACTGAATTTTATTCTCAGCTACGGGCTGTGTGTGACCTAAAGCTAGTACCATCCCTGGCAACTTGAAGATGATATTTCTCCTGTTGCTCTTCCTTTCCTTTGTTCCTTTCTTCCACTTCCTCTTCTGTTCTTCTTATTCTGATGTACAGAGCCCCAAACCACTGTTGTCTAACATCATTAAATCATCATATTTCATGACCCTGTGTAATTTTCCATATGATTCCCACATCGTGTCAAACCAGAATATTAATCTGTCCCAGAGGTGGGTACAGTCAGTGCCAGAAAGTCCAGGACAAAGAGCCGAGGGCCAACCTAACTGGACTGTCATGGCCTGATGATATTAAACATTAACCATTCAAGAAACACCCCTGTACGTGTGCATTCACCCTGGTGCCATCTCCAGATAGAGGATGCATTGGAAGAGCAGGAGGGGCTGAAGTCCACTGAACTGGGTGTTCCCACTGTGGACTAATTCCTTGTCATTCTGCTTCCACTGGAAAACTATAGCAGTCAAACTCAAGTCTGGAAGCCACTCACCAGGTGCTCCTATTTCTCAAAGAGCACATAGGAGCTTTTCTTCTCTGTTCTACATCCTTGAATCTAACTCAGAAAATAATAACAAAAATAATTTTGATGGTAGTGCTATTTAATTGGATTCTCCCTATAAAATAGATAGTATTACTCTCTCCATTTTGTAGACATGAAAATAATCCTAGGCCAGGTGGGCTGCCCTGGGTCATATGGCTGGTCAGTGCTGTTGCTGGGTTTCGAGCCAGGCTGCCTACCATCCAGCATCTCCTCACACCTGCCTTGCTGTCCATCCACCATCTCCCTTCCTTGTCTCCTCACTTGTACCTGCCAGGCCACCTGCTCCATCCTCTGTCTAGCCTTTCCATGCATGCAACACCTCATCCCAAGGTGCCCCTGGTGCCTACTCTTATGCAAAGTGGCCACCCTTACCAAGGCACAGAAATGCTCTTAAAAGGAATCTGAGGGTAAGAAATTTTGTTCTTTGGGTCAGAAAATCCAGAACTGAGAAATTAAAAATTGTAATGCCAAATTTCTGAAAAGTGACTTTACCTGTATCCCAGGACCGAGGTTAGATGCACTCTTCTGGGATTTCTATGACCCTGTCCTACTAGGAATGTCATGATGTCACCCCACTTGAGTTTGCAGAGACAGCCCGCAAAACAGATGCAGTGGAAAGTGTGTAGCTCACTGGCTGCTGGAACAGCAGCAGCCTGACCTATAGGGACCAACCTTGGTCAGCCATGAACTGTGGACCCACAGATACAAGGCACCAGGACAGCTCTGAGGCCTCATATGTGTTGACTTATGTTGGGGTCCACTCCTGCCCAGCAAAAGACCATGGAGCTTCACCACAACACCAGTATGCTCGGGGACCCTTGGGGGCGGGCAAGAGCTGGTTGGTGGCACCAAGAAGGACCTTGGGAGGCCTTCTTATATAAAATAAACAGGAACTTTATTAAGCTACTCCTTTGCAGGAGAGCCTAAAGCCTTCTAGTCGACAGCACAGGTTACTGCTGCTACCATGGAATAACAGCTGGGTATCAAAGTGACAAACAGTTCTGATGATCTTGCTGGTTGGGCCCATGGTCCAGTGATGTCACCTCCCCCAGTCGTCTTCTCCTCTTACCTCCTCCCTGGCACAGGGGGATTGAGAGCTCTTCTTGGCTTGCTCGAGGTCTTCTTTCTTGACTCTCAGAGTCTTGCCTCTTGGCAGCTTGACTGAAGGTCTAGATGATCAAAGCGGTGAAGTCAGGTGTAGGGTGTGACAAAATCAAAGTGGTCAGGAAGAAACAAAAGGATACCTGGGGTAACTGGTGGTCTGCTTACATACACTCTAGGTGGGGGTGTAGACCAGGGTGCAATCAATCAGAGAGTGGCTCATGCTAGGGGGAGCAGGTCTCTGTGTGAGGGCTTAGAAAAGTGCACTTATGATTGGGGGGTTAGGTGCAGGTAGGACCAATCACTGACCTTTCCTTAGTAACCAATTGGATAGCTCTGGGCAGCCAATCAGACTGAAAAAGGCCACACCAGAGCTGGGCTGTTTGGGGGCCACCTTAGATGACTCGATGGGAAGGGTAGGAATAAGGCAGGTGAAAGGTGAACTGGGACTTAGGTAGTCATATTGGCTCTTAGGGAGTCAAATAGGTCCCAGTGTAGATTCCTGGGTTAAGGGTAACCAGAGGTGTCAGGAACATGACAGGATCTGGGGGAGGCCCAGACCTCGACCTGGACCAAGTGGGCCTCTGCCCCAGCACTGTCCTGGTCAACCTCTGGGGTGTCCAGATAATTCCCTACAGACTTATTTACTTTCCACAAGATTACCCCCTTCCACAGAGAAGAAATTGAGGTACAAGAGTGAAGTGATTTGCTCGAGGTCACTCAGCAACCAAGTGTCTAGCAAAGCCCTGAGCCAGGACTGCTCTGGCATCCATGCCCTTTGCCTCTGAACTGTGCAGAGGAGGAGCAATCAGCTTCCTCTGCTCCCTGCTGGGTCTTCTTCCTGCTGGCTCCAGAAAGCAGACACCCCAGGACAAAATGCTACTGAAGCAAGGCAAGAGGAAACCAAGAATGAATGACTGCAGCTGGCACCAGCACCATGTTGGGGGGTGGATGCAGTTTTGCACTTTGTAAAGAGCTTCTGTGGGAGCAGAGGATACTGAAAACCTTTTTCTTGTGGCAGTACTGGAGACCATATGAAGTGTTCTCCCTTCGGAACCACTCCACTCAGGTCGCCAAGAGCAAAGACCCTCCAGACCCTGAGGGGAGGTGCGTGTGCCCCAGCCAGGAGTGGATGAAACCATGGTGCCGATTCTAGAGCTCATCCCAGCTTGCAGCCTGCCTGGCCCACTGATCCCCTGCTGCCTACAGCCTCTGCTGGTTGTGGGCAGGAAAGAGAAGTGGGGGCTTCCTGGGGAAGGCAGAGGTCAAGTGTCTGGCAAGGGTGATTGGCCTGTTCCCCAACCCCCCCACTACCTTTTGGAGGTCGACATCTGAAAAGAGGTCTTCTGGGAGGCTTGGGTGTTTCTGGAAGCAAGGCTGGTGACTGCCTTTCACCTGAGGTTGGGTAATGCCAAGAGCAGGACTGGCTGCTCACATAAATGGGTTCTCGCCTTCTCTCAAAAGCCATTGCTACAGGGACTGGCAAGGTGGGGCTTCCTGGGGATTTAGTGTTAGACCAGAGAAGGTAGGAGGTCACTTAGAGTTTAACCAGAGGCCGCACTTATACTAGCTAGCCAATCATACTGAAAGTATGTGAATTTGAGTATTTGTCGAAAGAGAGACTTATGTTTTCAAATAGAACCAATCTGTGGTTTGAATTTGCTGGATTAGGACAAATTTCATTTTCCTGGTGCCAAGTAGGAATAAGGACAAAGGAAACAATGTACCATTATAACAATCAAATAAGCTTCCTGCCTGTCCACAGGTGATTTGGGAGCTTCAGTTTATGCGTAACATTTGGGCATTAATATGTCCTTCTTCATCAATCCAGCGAGGAAGGGCTGTGAGGTGGGAAGGGGCGAAGCTGGGGTAGCTTCCTTCCCAAAACTTCAAATGAAAGATTTCTATTAGGGACAATGCTATGGAACTCACATTGTCCTGAAGGGAGACAATAAATTACACACACACACACACACACACACACACGCACGCACGCACGCACACAACATTGCTAAGAGGAAAATCTAAGCTGCATATGGGATTGAAAAGTTTGAAGCTGGACTTGCTCTTTTAGGAAGTTGGTCATAGAAAGCTGTTTCTTAAGGTGACGTTTAAGCAGAGACCTGAATAGATATTTAGCTAAACTCTATTTGAGATGAATATTGGGGTGGGTTTTTTACTTGTTATAAACTGAATGTTTATATCTCCCCCAAATTCATACATTGAAAGCTTAACCTCCCATGAGCCTGCAGCTGTAGCACTGTGACATCCAATCCCATCAGATCTCGGAAGCTAAGCAGGGTCGGACCTGGTTAGTACTTGGATGGGAGACTGCCCAGACTACTGAGAGGTGCTATAGGCTTGGGAGAAGGACTTAGCAACCCACTCCCAAAAAACAATCAGCCATTGAAAACCCTATGAATAGCAGAAAAGCACGACAATAGTGTTTCATCTGTTATACATAGGGTTGCTATAAGTCAAATACCAATTCAATGGCATATAATAACAACAACATAGCATTTGATGCATTTGGAGGAGGGGCTTTGAGAAACAATTTGATTTAGAGGAGGTCATGAGGGTGGAGCCCCCATGATGGGATTAGTATCTTAATAGGAAAAGGAAAAGACACCAGAGCTGACTTGCTGTCTCCTCCAGCTCTGTGAGGACACAGTGGAACACAGCCTTCTGCATGCCAGGTGGGTGGCCCTCACTAGGGACTGAGACTGTTGGCACCTGTGTCTTGGTCTTCCCAGGCTCCTGAATTGTGAGAAATCCACATCTAGTGTTGAAGCCACCCAGTCTATGGTACTTTGTCACAGCATCCCAAGCTGACTCATAAGTTTGGTCTTGTTTTATCTGTTCTGTAGTGTGGCTTGGAATTAATGCCTGCTCTTACCCTTTCCAGAACTTCTGGAGATAACCTCAAGAAGGCATCCCTTCAGAGTTGAAATGCCCTCTCCCTCATCTCAAGAAGGGACACAGTTGCAGTGACCTGAGTTAGAGAGGTTGTGACAGGAGGAAAGGGAAGGACATTGATGATGTTCTCCCTCTTTTTGTCAGCCTATAGATAAGTCTATTTGTTTATGGTCCAAATCAAGATTTTGACTTTTTAATATCTGCACCAAAGAAACATATATAACTCAGGACTGGGATGAGAATATTGGTTATCCTAGCTGAGTTCCTGGTTTGAGTGAGAGGTATCCTAGTCCAGCCCTGGTTTTGTATTTGCCTGGGGGGCCACCAGGGCCCAGTTTTCCATGTTCATCCTTGGGCAGCAGGCTGGGAATGAACCTAGATCTGGTTTGGAGGAGGGTCCTTTTTAGGCCTGACACCTGAATGCTCAATAATAAAATAGTCACTTAAAAGGCGTCTTGCCACTGTCACTTGTAAACCTGCTTTTCTGAGGAGACTTACTGTTGGGGATGGACGTGGTTTGGGCAGGACTCTGACGTTGCTGTATCTCTGTGCTCACACTATCTCAACACCACATAGAGCAGTCGGGCACAGCAGTGAAGATTGAATGCTCTGGCATGCCCTGCTTGGGTTTGGAATGTGGCTCTGTTGCCTTCTAACTGTGTGACACTGGGCAAGTTACTCAATCTTCCTGTGCTTCTGTTGCCTAAATGTACAAACAACAATACCTTGCTCCTTAGGGGTACAGAAAGATTAAATGAGTTAATGCATGTAAGGCATTTAGGGTAGTGCCTGATATATATTTAAGTGCTCCATAAATGTGGGCCATTATAGTTATTATCATTATGATTGAATAACCAAATCCCTAGAAGGTTATTGTCCTACTTTATGGATAATGAAACTGAATTCAAATGTGGATTACTGTAGCCAGAGAAAAGTGAAAAGCTTTGAGTCAGGCCTCAGAATATGGGCAGAATTGATGGGTCAAGAGGAAGGGGAGAAAGCTGGGTGGGGAGGAGCCAGTTTGTGGAATTAGAAAGACACTCAGTATAGTCAAGGGACAGTAATGGGACCAAGTCCACTGGAGAGCATGCTTGGGGGAAAAATGGACCATCCCTGGTGAAGACTATGAGACAGAAGGAGGTCTCCTGCAGCTGGCTTTTCCTCCAGCCTACATGAGGTGTCTGCATTCACGAGAGATGGATATTTCCCCAGCAAGTCTGGCCTGAGAGCTGCTTAGGTCCCTGGTCACTGACAGCAACCCACCCTCTTAAATAAGCCTTTGTGTTAAGGTGAGCTGGGCAAATGCTATTGAAGCAGGGTATATATCCTGCTCCATGGACAATCCTGCCTCCCTGGCAGGGTTAAGTTTATTTCAGTCTCAACTTCCATTTCTGCCTTAGCTGTAACTCTTCCGGTTGTGAGGGTGGAGCCTAATGCATTCTGGCTTAAGAAAAACAGGAATTTATTGGCTCACTTAATTGACACAGTTGGGATATATTGGCTTTGGGTACAATCTGATCCAGAGGCCAGTGTTAAAGGACACAGATTTTCTCATTTTTTGGCTCTATCTCCTGTGGTGTTGGCTTCCCAGGCATTCTTGTGTCCATACCATCTTTTTGTTTTGTTTTGTTTTGTTGAAAGGGAGTCTCACTATGTAGCTTAGGCTGGCCTCGAACTCAAGATCCTCCTGCCTCAGCTTCCTCAGTGCTGGCATTTTAGGTGCATGTCACCATGCTTAACTGTATTATTTTATTTATGGAAATTGTAGCAGAAAAAGCACATGTCTTATCACTTGCTATCTAAACTTAGGTCTTATTGCACCTGATGGGTTCATACCGGGCCAGAGACTCAACTCTGAACCAATCACTATGGCCTAAAGACTGGTGTTCTATGGACCAGGCCAGCCTGAGTCATGTGCCTGCCTCTGGAACCAGCAGGGGAGTGATAAATGTGATCTGAGCACATGGAAGGAAACTGCCAGGAGAAGGGCAAATGGTTGCTGTGTGGCAAAGGCAATAATAAATAAGCAAAATGGCTCCTTTGCACTGAGCCACAGATTAGTTGGGAAAAATGAGATCTGATGTCAGGCATATAGGTCAAGTGACTCTTGGTTATGCTAGAGAACCAGGTCTGCCACAGTTTTCTTAGCAGTTTCCTCAGGCTTTACCCAGTTTGCATGTTCTTCCTTACAACTGGGTCAGTAAGCAATTTCATGATAAAGAGAGAAAAGATTGAGGTGATCCAAGATTTTGCTTTACTTGGATCTATAATCAACATCCATGGAAGTAGCAATCAAGAAATTAAAAGACACATTGCATTGGGAAAAGCTGTTGCAAAAGACCCCCTTAAAGTGTTGAAAAGTAAAGGTGTCACATTGAAGATGAAGGTGCGCCTGACTCATGCCATGGTATTTTCAGTTACATCATATGGTTGTGAAAGCCAGACAGTGAACAAGGGAAACAGGAGAAGGATTGGAGATGAATTTTGAGTATACCATGGACTGGCTAAAGAACCAACAGATCTTTCCTAGAAGTGGTGCAACAAGAGTGCTCCGTGGAAGCAAGGATGGTGGACTGCATCTGATGTATTTTGGACATGTGGCCAGGAGGGACGAATCTCTGGAGGAGGATATCATGTTTGGGAGAGTGGTTGGTTAGCAGAAAGAAGGAAGACCCTCAACTAGATGAGCTGACACAGTGGCTGCACAAATGGACTTAAACATAAAAAAGATCATGTTCTTGGCACATGTTCTCCGTGTTCTTGGCACAGTGTCGGGGAGTGTTTCATTCTGTTATACAGAGTCGCTATGAGTTGGACCTGACTTGATGGCATCTAATAACAACAAGAAGAAGTCTACTTGTGGCCATCTATCTTAAAATGCCAGACTCCAGTTCCATTTTTTACTTGAAACTGCAGGATGTCAGCTCTTCTTTCCTGCTTCTCTGACATTTGAGTCACCAGGATGTCCCTCCTGTTCTGCCCCTGACTCTCCAGTGACCACGCACTACCATCCCACCTAGACCTGGCCACCATTTCAGGATGTAACTTAGGATATTTCCTCTCCTCTCCCACTTGGACCTGGGAGAATTAGTTGGTAGGTAAACTTCTGTGATCCATGACTAAGCTTGGTGGTGAAGGACAGCCATGCCCTCCAATTCTTTAAATCCTCTTACACAGGCTTTTTGGTATCTCTAAATAGGATTAAAGCTGCCAAGATGGAGATTTAGTAAATCACTTCTATGATTAAGGGTGTCGGAAGACAAATAGAGGCTAGTCAGTGGAGGGCTTTCAGTACTAGGCCAGGTGTCTGGGCTCTTGTTCTGTTGACAGTGGGGAGCCACTGAATATTCTTGAGCATAAAAGGGACACTTTCTGCCCCATAGCACTGTTCACAGAGCATAAACTGAGTGTCAGGCCAAGCTCTATGTGTATATTCTTCATAGAAGTGATCTTATTTCAAGGCCACAACAATACTGCAAGGGAATAATCTCCCCTTTTAAGTAGCAGCTGCTCTCCTGAAATCAGACCTCATCGGTGTCAGGAATCCCTAAAAACACAAAGGACATACAGAGAACTGACCAGCCAGCCTAACCACCCATCATGGGACAGTGGCAGCTGCATTTCATTCTGCAAAGAGTTAAACTCAGAAGGAGGAGTTCGTTTTCTCCCTGTTTGGCAGAGTGGCAGAGGAAGACAGGAGGTTGAAATAACAGTGGAAAGGAAATGATGCAGTTCCCTCTCAAATCAGTGGTTTCCCCTCTTTGCTTGTTGCTTCCCCAGAATGGACATATCTACACCCCTGCATTTCCCTCCTTCCTCTTGGCTGACAGTCCTACTGCCTGTCATTGATTTTCTGTCTGTCTCTGTCCTTTACATCCCCTCTCCACATGCTCACCTCCCTCCCTCGCCTGTCCTTTTCCCCATGGAACTGTTCTTGGGACTTGTTTGATGATGCCCCTCTGCCCATCCGCTTCCGGCATGTCTATGTCACTTCACTGTTTTCCTTCCACCTTAACTTGGTGGCCTCAGCTTGCCTTCCTCCCTTGTTTGGTCAAGCTCTTAACCTCTTGTCTTTGCCAGATTTGCTCTCCAGTGGTTTCTTTCTTTGGTTGTGTGTATCTAGCCTTCTACATCTTTCATTTCCACCAAGGACAGCTGGCTGTGTCCCTGAGCTGCACACTTGCTTTTTGTTCTCCTGTTTCTCCTCGGTGACTTCCTGTGTTCACACTCCAGCTGCACCACACCCCAGCTTTGTGGATCCAGAAAGTTCCTTTCCCTCCCTCCACCTCTGTGGCCTCCTCTGGACTCTGAGGATGGCGTTGGTTCTTCCCCTGGAGGATTCTTGTGAAGATTCAATGACGCATTTAATACATGGAACATGTTTAGGACATTGGCACATCATTGTTATCAAGGAAATATTAGTTCTTATTATTGTATTGATGGTGGTATTATATTGTTATGGCATTTTGATTCACTGGAGTACTTAAAAAACTGCAAACACAGAGGCAGCTTCAGGCAGAGGGACAAAGGCAAGGGTGGCTGGGTGGGAGGACAGAACATGTACCCCATGCCAGCTTAGGTTCCTCTGACACACACCCCTCCCCATACAGACTGGCAAGAAAAATTACCTATCCTTCAGGGGAATGAGAAGACAATGTTCTTGCTTTCCAGATAAGCAATGAAATGAATAATAAGGTAGAGTGGGTAAACATCGACTTGGATGAGATTTCTTTTAAAACACAGTGAAACAAAAACAAGCAATGCTCAGTAGAATTGGCACTCCATCTGTTTTGTTCCCTTCTCATACTCCATCAGGATTTCTAAATGCAGTTTGACTTTTTAGAACATCTGGAATCAGCCACTCATGTATTTTAAGCATTAACATTATAATCTGTATTTCTTGCTGCTTAGTTATTCCTGTTGGTTATGGGTTGCACTGCTAAGATGAGGCTGGCTGGTGCATTCCATTCAGACAGTGTCCCCACCTCAGCATATATTAAGTATCTTATGGCTATTTTGTGTGTGTATGTGTACTTTGTCTTTGATTTTGATATAAAGGTGGTAATATCCATTATTGAAACACTGAAAAATAAAGAAAAGGGTAAAAAAGCAGCAACAAGCAATCTTAATCCACTCACTCAGAAACAGCCACTCTTAATATTGTTATGTGTTTGTGTGAAAGACTACAGACCTATGGGCTGGGGTTTAGCTCAGTTGGTAGAATGTTGTTCCTCACTCTCTGAGGACCCTGGTTTGATCCCCAGCACCACAAAAATGGGAGAAGGATGTGGCAATCCACTCCTGAAGCAATCCTGAAACAATCAACCATTGAAAACTCTAGGTTGCTATGAGTTGGCACATAACAATATACATACATATCCATAATACGTTAAATATAATATATATGCCCGAGTTCAATTCCCAGCACTGCAAAAATGGGAGAAGGGCTTGGCAATCCACTCCCAAGGCAATCCTGAAACAGTCAGCCATTCAAAACCCTATGAGGGTCACTATGAGTCGGATACCGACTCGATGGCACCTAACAACAACAACAACAACACGTATATGTATACACATACACATATTGCTCAATTGTTTTAAAAATCCAATTAGTACCATGTTGAATATATATTTAGAACACTGGTATTTTGGGGTATCCTTACCATTTTTTCTATCCTTAAATATTCTTATGAATGCAGTATTTGAAAAGTGCCTTAATACTTGGTGGATGGTTGTTCTCTGAGTACAGCTCCTCCAAGAAGCAGATGTCAAGAGAGGATGAACTATGCATGAAACAGTGGGAGAGATCTCTGCAAGGGGAGGCCACAAGGGGAGAGGGACCCAGACCAGGCAGGTGAGATGGAGCAAGCCTCACCCCTGCAGAAGGAGAGCTAGAAGGAAGGGTCAGGCAGGAGGAGCCATGCTGAGAGGGGCTGGCCCAGGCTGACAGGGGGTCAGTGCCTGCACAAAGATGGCCTGTTGGACAGCTGTGGTGTCAGGCAAGAAAGGCCTGGCTCTGGTGCCCCCACCTTGCTTAGTTATTGACTGGGGATAGCAGGCAGCAGCTTGGCCCTGAGATGAATGATTATCTTGAGAGGTTCAAAGAGAGGCCACTAGAGCCTTCCAGCCAGCAGCACCCCCCACAGAAGATGCCACTGGAGGAGATCTAGTGGCACAACAACCTGACCATAAATCAATCCTTCCTTCCTTACCCCTTCCCTTCCTTCCTTCCATTCATTTCATATCATATAAAATAGTGTAGGAGGGTATCCTGGTACCTGACAGAGAGGGGAAGGAGAAAAGAGGAAACTAAAAGGGGAGGCGAGGGACATGTGGAAGAGCGGCTGTCAGGTTTCTGTAAGGGAGCCTCTGCCCCAGGAACAGGGTCACAGCCCCACCATTAGTGTCCCAGGCATTACCAAGACTGCCCAGGTCTATTCCTCACCTGTAAACTTGAATCTCCTCACTCTCTCCCACCTCCACCCCAATGTCCTTCTGACTTGATTTCTCCTCTGTTTCCTCTTTCCCTGGTTGGGCGCCCTTGCTCCACCAGGTGTGAGGCATATTCCTCAGCTTTGTAGCAGATCAGAGATTAAATGTGGATGGGCCCTGCCCTCCTGCAATTGGAAGTCTGAGGGCTGCGAGAAGGCGGAATGTGAACAATGGTGTAAGGAAGCTACAGATGTAGGGCCTCAGGAGGCTTCTTGTGAGAAGACTGCCCAGAAGTGACATCAAGACTGGACCTTGAGGGCTAGGGAGAATAGAGACATTGGCTCTGATATTGGCCCCGGCTTTTCAGGATCTTTGATGTGCTTCAGATCCAAATTGCCTGAGTCACCAACCTGGGTACTCCAGAGAGCTGAATATACCAGTTCAAAATGTGTTGGACATTGTTTCCCTTTTGATTTGGAAGGTAGTTTTGGTATTTCCTTTTTATTTTTATTTTTTAGCAACAAGAAAGAAATCTTTTAAAAAGTCATTGTGTCCCTACCAGTGTGGTGCTCAAATGTGTGGGGGAAGACAACCAAATTAGATCAGTCCATACTTGTGCCTTATTGATCTTTGCTCATGCTTTATTGACCACTGTCTTTGCTGGCCCAGTTGGTAGAAATTTCAATTAGTATCCCTGGGAGAAGAATACTGGCATTTCTTGTGATAAGGAGAATGCAGGCACAGTCTTTGATGTTAGGTGCCCTAGAACTAATCATGTTGCATGGTCAAAAAAGACTGTTTTACCAATTTTACCTGTATGAGACTTAGATCATGCACACCACAGTTTTCATTGTCATCTTCCTTGCCTAATCCTCCTCTGCAGACCTGAGCTGCCTCAGCTATTTCCCTTTCATGTCCCACAGAGCTCTGCTAGCCCAAGTACGTTGTAGTTGGTCTTTTTATCATTTTCGCTGCACTTACTGGGTGGGCTGGATATTATAGACTTAGAGCAGTGTCATCCCAATGAGATAGTGTCAGAGGTTAAAGCTCAAACCTCTGAAGACTTAGAAATGTTTTTGAGCATGTGTTTAATTCCAGTGTCTCAGAATACTTGTAATTGCTCTGACGGAATTCTCCTCAGAGCTCTGGGCTTGGAATTTTTGTGTTTAGGCTTCGGCTATGGCTCTTCCCATTACTACAAGAGAGCTCTGATTATGAGAGGAAGACATCTTTCAGGACATGGGCTTGGGATGAGTCAGGCTCCCAGTTACAAGATCTCTGGTGTAGCTTGTGTTTTCCCTACTCCCCATCTACTAATCTGAAACCAGAATCATCTCTCCATTTGGGAAAACAGCAGATGCCCTACAAATAGAGTCGGTGCCCACTGGTCCTGAGTAGTGAGATTTATTTAGAGTAAAATCAGAATAGATATGCTGTGTCCCTTCTACCTGTCATAGCATCTGGCTGTCCATGAAATCTCCAGAGTTGGAAATACCTTTGACATGCAGGAAATAATCTTCCAAGTTACTTTACTAGGCCTTGGGATAGATAGATCTTGTCAAAGAACTCTCTTTTTCTCTTCTTTTCAGAAAACTAGTTCCCTTCGGAGGATATGTCTGTGGGCCAGTTGGCCTGGAGCTGTTTGTTTCTTTATTCCAAGGACTGTGACTCTGCCAGAATGTTAGGAGCCTACCCCTCCTCATGGTTGCTCCGCTGGAGAAATGGAGGCCCAGGATAGGGCACTTTCCCAAATTCTCATGGCTGAGGCCTTTCTCCCTTGACCTACTGTCCCCCACTGGCTGGAAGGAATCTACTTAGCAGCAGCACTATCTATGGTCTGACCTTTGCCAGCATCACAGGAGGCTCTCAGATTCCAGCTATCTGTTTCACAGTTGAAGAAAGGTAAGATATAGTGGGGATTTATGATGCAGACTACACATGCCTACAACATTTCCACCCACCATCTTTCTGCAACACAGACCAGGTGCATTCAGGAGGTGTGCCTGCCTGCCATCATTCCTTCTCCAACTGACCTTAACTGAGCATGCCTAGTAGTGTATACCTTAAATTGAGCATTCTCAGAAGTTGTATCCACACCAAAGTGCCTCCTCTTATGAATGTGTGAAAGAAAGCCTTCCTGATAAAATCCCCAAACTATCTTTGTTTGAGGAGGAGCCATTTTTAGTTACCTAACCCAGGTCTCTGCCTGAGGCAGTAAATCCTTTTTCATTCTTTGTTTGTTGTGCTTGTTTGCTTTTACACCCACCAAGATGTGAGCCCTTTGTGTTCAGTTACACAACTAATCTGACACTAGTAATTCAAATCTCTTTGAAGAACTACATGAGTTAGAGAATCATTGAATTGTGATTCTTGAGCATGATGCATCTCACAGGTTTTCCTGGTCTCTCCAGAGTCCTTATGCATTTTCAGCTGAGCAATATCATTTGAAAAAGCCAGGATAGGCTTGCACTGAAATCTCAGTGGATCAACACAGCAGGCTTTATTACCCACTCATGAAAAGTTCTATCTTGGTTGAGTTGTTGTTGTTGTTAGGTGCCATCGAGTCAGTATGCGACTCATAGTGACCCTCATAGGGTTTTCAATGGCCGACTGTTTCGGGATTGCCTTGGGAGTAGATTGCCAGGCGCTTCTCCCATTTTTATGGTGCTGGGAATTGAACTCAGGACCTCAGAGACTGCAGCGCAGCGCTCTACCAACTGAGCCAAATCCCAGCCCTCTTGTTTGAGTTGTTGTTGTTAGGTGCTGTCGAGTCGGTATCCGACTTATAGCGACCCTCTGTACAAGTGAAACACTATTGTCAGTGCTTCTCTGCTGTTCATAGGGTTTTCAATGGCAGATTGATTTTTGGGAGAGGGTTGCCAGGTCCTTCTCCCAAGCCTACAGCTTCTGGTGTTCCCAGGCGGTCTCCCATCCAGGTACTAACCAGGCCCCACCCTGCTTAGCTTCCAAGATCTGACAGGATCGGATGTCACAAGGCTACAGCTGCAGGCATTGGTTGAGTAGTCCTCCTTAACTTTGTTTAACTTTGTAGCTACATCATCTGTCATATGGAGAGTTCAAGGTCACTTCTAAAAGAGAAAGGGATTGAGGGGACACACAGGCTTTTCGTTGCTTCATCCCAGAAGGAACCCAGTCCATAAGTTTGAGCTAGCTGCAGCATAACTACAAGGGCAAAGAGGTGTAGGAATATGTAGAGAGCACCAAGCCCCTGAATCTGCTGCGTCATTATCCCTCTAAGTGGTTATAGCTGGGAAGGTAAAAGCAGTTCATGTTGATCTATGAGTGTCTCAAAGCCTGGGGATAATGGGAGCTCTATTTGCTGGCTTCTCCGTCATAGTTTTCCTAGGAGAGCATGTTGTGTTTCTCTCGGGAAACCATGCCAACTTGTGCACTTGGCTCCTGCTGGCATGCTTTCAGCTCTTAGGTTACTCTTGAGCTATGCTCATTCTCTTCCATTCCCACTCCTTGTGGTGTGTGTTGACTAGGTATATAACATCGCTTATGAAAAATATCCCCAACTAACCCCAGCCCTTGAATACTGGCTGGCCTGTGGCTTACTTTGAATCATAGAATATGGCATAAATGACATTGTGGCAGATCTGAGCATAGGGCTCAAGAGGACCTGAACACTGTGGCCCCTTGAACATCCGAGGTACCTGCCAACATTTAGCAAACCCCAGATGCTCAGCTGCCCTGCTGACTTGCAGCTGACCCCTGAACCCCTGAAGAAGCTTGGTGGACCCTGCTTCAATCCTTAAATCCAGAATTGTGATTTCACAACATGGTAGGTGTTTTAGATCACTGAGTTCTGAGAGTGGCTGTGAAGAAGCAATGACTGACTGATATACCAAGGCTCGGTGTGTTCCCGATACATTTACATCAGCTGTATTGTTTTGTAATTTTATAATTTAATTAAATATTACTTTTAAAGGATGACATATGAATGTGAAAATGAATAAAATTATTCCCATGAAAACGAAATTGAATGCATTGTAGAGACCCAATAAAAACAAGTATCTTTAAAAATGTTCTCAAATAAGATGTGGGGGAGACATCTATAAAAAAACAGTCATAAAAATATAGACGAGTTCTTCCTCAGATTGTTTCTAAATCTATTTAAATTTTTAGTCCATATGAATCTGGATGTCATGATTGGATTGGATTATGAAAGTAAGACAGAGGCTTCCCAACAAAGAGACATAACAATACTGAGGCTTAAAGAAGATCAAATGTTATTTCTTGATTTGATTTTCTGTGTAGGAGTCCAAGGTGAGCATTCAATATTCTAGGTCAGAGGGAAGTCTGTTTTTTGCAATCATCTAGGGATCTGGTGGTTTTTCTTTCTTTATTTTTGTCATTTTGATCTACAGACCCCTATGGGCTTTATTGTTATCTAAATGGCTGGAAACATGTGATCCTGGATTCTGGAATCAGAAAAGAAAGCCTGAATCATCAGCTCCGAAGTGGCACTCAGCACTTTTGCAAATACTCAACTGACAAAATAGTCATATGACCTTACCTGACAGCAGAGTCTAGGAATGTGTGGTATTGGGGTAGAAATGCTGAGCTGTTATCCTTGTCACAGAGAGAGAGAGGGAATGAATCTAAGCGAAGAGCCAGCAATCTCAACCCAAATGATGCATCATGAACATGGTTTTTGCAACAAGGACAATGGGAAGGTTGAACTACCCAGCAGAAAGGCCTCCATGAACAGATGTACATTTCTATGTTTTAACTTAAAATAATACATTTATGAAAGGCTTTACTTTTCATGACTCATACTCATTTTTTCTGTTTTTCTTCCTTTTTCTTTTCTTCTTTTTTCTTTTTTTCTTTTTTTCTTTTTTTTTTTTTCTGTCCTGCAGGCTGAACCCAGTGTCTCATGCGCACTTTTTGCATGTGCTCTACCACTGAACTGCACTTCCAGCCCCTTTTTTATTTTTTACCTTGAGATAAGGTCTCACTAAGTTATGCAGGCCTGCAGCTGTAGCCCTGTGGCATCCAATCCCATTAGATCTCGGAAGCTAAGCAGGGTCGGGCCTGGTTAGTACCTGGATGGGAGACCGCCTGGGAACACCAGAAGCTGTAGGCTTGGGAGAAGGACCTGGCAACCCCCTTCCAAAAAAAAAAAAATCAATCTGCCATTGAAAACCCTATGAACAGCAGAGAAGCACTAATAATCGTGTTTCCCCTGTTGTACAGAGGGTCTCTATGAGTCGGATACCGACTCGACGGCACCTAAAAACAACAACAAGTTATGCAGGCTGCCTCTAGCCTTAAATCTGTGATCCTCTTGCCTCTACCTTCCGAGTCACTGGGTTTATAGGCACCATTGTGCAGGATCATGACTACAGTCTTGACTTCTTAAAACTGACCAGTTATAACAGTTATGTTTATGATAGACATGAGGACTTTTTATTTCTTCTATTTATTCCTTCTTTCTACAATTCTTTGTATTGCCTCTTTAATATGTCTCTATAATTTTTTTCTTGTGATTTCACTTTTAGAAGGTCAAGACTATGACAGACATGTGAATGCTGACCTGTTATTTAAAAAGCCATACTTTTTTTTTGTGTGCGTGTGGTACTGGGGGTTGAACCCAGGGCCTCACGCTTGTATGCTCTGCAAGTGCTGTACCATTGAGCTGTACCCTCAGCCCATTTTTTTTTTTTTTACTTTTTGAGAAAGGGTCTCACTAAATTACACAGATTGCCTCTGGTCTTGAACTTGTGATCCTCCTGCTCCGCCTCCCAAGCCGCTGGGATTACAGGTGTGCGCCACTGTGCCCAGCAAAAGCCTCCTGTGTTTAAAAAAAAAAAAAAAAGGCAGTATTAGCTTAGTGCTGGAGATATGGCCAGCTAAGTAAGTCAGGAAAAAAAGAAATGGCTAATTTTATCCATGAAAAGATTAAAATCAGAAACAAAGGCAGGATGCTTCCTAAGTCTGATTTTGCATCCACATCACACCTGCCAAGTAGTCAAAATCCCTCTCTTATCCTGGGGATGGAGGAGCTTGCTTTCTGGCCACACAATGGACTCTTGGAAGGCTGCTTTCAGGAAATGGTCTGAGTTTGTCCTTCTACACCAAGAAAAGCGACGTGAAAGATTTGAAGAAATGAATGCCAAGCCTTGACTGGAGCCTGTGACAGTTACATCTCATGGTGTGAGGGCTGCTCTAGGGGCTCTGAGCACAGAAGACTCCATTTGCACTTGTACCTCATCCAGGACGCCTGCATCTCTTTGCCTTCAAGGATCACTAGCCTCATCATCTAACCTCCTTCTGGCTTTCTTCCCTGCACATTTCCCTCAGTTTAACTTGGTGCTTCCTACTCAGAAGATTTTGAAGTAAAAGAATATTGCTGAGCCTGAAACTCATATTTTCCTCCCTTCATCTATCTGAATTTTCTGAAAAGTTGGCCTAAAAGTGATAATGTTGAGGAAGCCAAACAGAGATCCAGCAACAGGATATTGCAGTCTCTACAATTTGGCACCGTGTGAGAGAGCTGGGTTTTGATGTGTCTTTTTCCTGTTATTGTCACATATCTGCTCAGTACTGATTTGGGAGATATCATTTACTAAATACAAGAATTTTTCTTTTTTATTTATCAAATCAGGAGAAATAAGCTCTGCTGTAGGATATGAGAAATTCATTCTAGGTGTAGGTTTAGATTGTAGAGATGCTGACCACTCTTCCTTTTGAACACCTACTATGTGCCAGACATGAACATAGACACTTTACGTACACCATTACATTCGACCTCTGTGACAATCCCATCATCACTGTTCCCATTTACAGAAGAAGGTAAGTGTCCAGAGATGTTAGCAATATCTCCTAACATCATCAGCTATCAATTTGTGACTGATATTCAAATCCAATTTTCCTCAGCTCATCACAGCACAGGGTATAGGGGGTAATGTTTATTCCAGAAAATCAAAACAAGTACATTTCAGCATTCCAAGAAAAGATGTCCGTCTGTACTGCTCAACTTGTAGAGAATGCTTGATAGCAGTGAAAGCAGGTGGGGGCAAATAGTCACCCTGATAATGTGGCTGAGATAGTTGTGCTCACCAACCAAAGGCACGCACTACCTTCCCCTCTTCTGTAGTTTCAAGGTCTGAGCATGGTCTCATCTTCTCCAGCTTGTGTTTTGCCTGTGTGCCTTTGCAGCGGTGCTCTGGTCAGATATTTTTCTATAGAAGGTTCTGCTATGGCACTTCCTCCATGTGGACTTTGCCAGAGACCCATGTAGTCAGCCTGTTCTCTAGCCTGAAACTTACTAAGAATGTGTCACTTCCGGATTTCCAAGTAACCTTAGCGTTTAGGAATGTCAGTTGTTTTTTCCTGTTCTTTCTGGAAATCTCCATTTTAAGTCAGAGAGGAAAAAGCTATTCAGGTGCTCTTAGGAGTTATTAAAAGTACAATTTGTCTTTGGTAAATGATTGTGAATGATGAAGTCCCCACTAGTACCCAGACCTCCCAGTCACAAGTGCAAGGTGACTAGAGGCACAGGGGTAAAGGGAGGAGGCTGAGGCAGGCAAAAGGAGAAAGACATGTGCTCCCCAAATGCAGGAGGGACCCTCCACTGTCCTCTTACAGCTTTCTGCACTTCCTCCTGAAAACTGCAGGTTCATCTGTCTTCCTCCCCTCCTGGACAGTGACCCCTTCACTAGGGGTTTAGCAAATATTTATTTGAATGAACCAATGGAAAAAAGCTTTGATCTCTAGATGAGGCAAAAAATGTGTGTGTGTGTGTGTGTGTGTGTGTGTGTGTGTGTGTGTGTGCGTGTGTGCATTGCTCAGAATTCACTTTAATCCTCTCCCCTCTAGAATGCAATAGATTTTAGGAGAAGAATATTTGATTTAATGTTTGTCCAGAGCTGTACTTTCATGTTTTGTTCTAATAAGATTTTCACTCATGGCTGCACATTGCAGTCACTTGAGTATTTTTTAAAAATAGTGGAGTCAATATTCCTTCTCCCCTGAGATTCCAACCTAACTGGACCTTAACGCTGCTGGAAATCAGCACTTTTTGAGAAGCTTTCTAGGTGTTTTACTGAACTACCACTCCACGTTTACCTGGAAAAACTAGTACCTCTGGCCTGGAGATGGGTCATGTCCTTGAGGATCTGAGCCTTGTGGGAAAAAGCTCTTGGTGTGCAAACATTTACCCAAAGACTGAAGACAAGGATATTTTCTGGGAGCCCTTCCAGGGCTCAGCTGAGGTCCTTATATGAAGTTGCTGCTTATCTATAGGACATTAGCAGGCATTTACCTGTTTTCCTAAGGGAGTCTTGCTCATCATCTTTTCTGCGCCAGCTCTCTCCCATGGTCTAGACTGAGAGCAAGGCTCACTTGACAAATTTGAGGAGTTAAACAAGAGACACAGCGTCCTGGTAGAAATTGGCCAAATTAAAGGCACTGTAGTTAGGAACAAATGTGTAAGTCTCTCTGGAGTTCTGAGTTGTGGTCAAGGACTAGGATGCCTGAAAAGTAACATGTAGGTAATCAATGGAATGAGAACCATGATTATTTGCTTGAGTTGTTACAACAAAGCCTTAAAACATTTTCTGGTTTCACTGACTTCTGAGTCTGAGCACCTGGGATGGAATTATGCCTGAGACTACTCAGGTCAGCCTCCCTCTTGTTGAATGCTGGCGGGAAAGCGGGAAGTGGAAAAACCAATTGTGTTTTTCTTTTGCTGTTGAGCTTCTGTGTTCTTGGTAGAGCTGGACCTAGCTTGCCATTTCCTTTTTCTTTTAACGATTTAAAAAAGGGGATTTGGCGTCATGCCTTTGTCTTATGTCCTTTGAAGGAAGAAGCAGGATGTGTACAGATGCCCTTGTCCTAGAGTTTCTGGGAACAGGCACACAATGTGCTTTTCCAGGGTAATTTGCTGAGAAATGGACCTTTGCAGACACTAAGTAATCTCCCTGCGTGAATTTGGCTGATTGTTTTATATACAGGAGTTTTCATCAATAGGTGTCAAGAACTATGGAAGGTCTGAGATTTTACCTTCTTGTAAGTTAACCAATTAGTATGACATGGTTTCATGGAGTCTGGCACAAGACTGGAGATACCTGTGTGAGAGATGGCGACTTTATTACTGACGTCATTAGCAGTGGCCAGAATACTGGTGGTTTCTGATGCTAGGGGCACACAACCAGGATGAAGGAATGCCTGCACAGGCAGTGGGGTACATTATACAAGAGAATCTCAGAGCTTATGGAAACTCAGTCTTTTACACTGGGTAAAGATTCCTGCCTGGGCTCTAGGGATGGCATGGTCTCTGTCTTCCAAAGTTGCTCACTAAACAAAATCCTTGAAAAGATAATCTGGAACAAGGATAGTCAGAACTTCTGCAGAAATGCCAGCCATCCCTAAAAAACTGTCTTCCCCACCCAAAATAAGTCAGAAATAACACAGGGTGCTCATGTAAGTGTGGAAAAAGTGGAATGCTGAAGGAGACAATGGACTTTATAAAATTCCCTAGATCCCATCCCATATGTTAAAGTGAGTACACACTTTCCGCAAAGATTGGTGAGCCTTGGCTGTTTAACCAACTACCTCACAACCTAGTGGTCCCCCAAACTGTCCTAAAGAGTCTTCTGGATTGGTCGGGTGTCCTTCCACTCTGGAGGGCTGAGTGGTTGTCACTTTGCCCACACATTCATCAGCTGGTGGTTCTGGTCATTCTTGGACTGTTGACTAGGACACAGTGGCAACTGGCCAAGTGCCTGTTGTCACCCAGCAGACTGGCCCAGGCATCTACTCATGATGGCAGTCCCAGGGCTCTAGGGAGCAGCAAGAGGGTAAGCCCCCATGTGTAAGCATTTACTAAGTATCTTTATGACATTTACTAAAGCCCCATAGCACAAACAGGTTATGTTGCCAAACTGAACCCAATGGTGGAGAAAAAGACTTCCCTTCTGCTGGGGGTGGGTGGGATTTCAGGCTTTGGTTTTTTTTTTTTTTTTTTTTTTTTTCAGTGTTCTATACTCTAGATCCATGATGGGCTACTTCCATCTCATCCTCCAGGTCTTAGCAACTTATTATTCCCTATTCTCTCCCATCCAAGTATCAACCAGGCCTGACCCTGCTTAGCTTTAAGATCAGATGGGTGGAATGGTTGTAGACTTCCCTGCTGTCTGTGGCCTCGAATCACTGCTCCTATCCCATGACCCAGTTTTATTTTGTTGTTGTTTTTAGGTGCCGTCGAGTCGTGTGCGACTTGTAGCGACCCTCATAGGGTTTTCAATGGCAGATTTTTTCGGGATTGCCTTGGGAGTGGGTTGCCATGTCCTTCTCCCATTTTTGCGGTGCTGGGAATTGAACTTGGGACCTCAGGGACTGTAGAGCGGTGCTCTACCAACTGAGCTAAATCCCAGCCCCTCCAGTTTTATTTACTTGTTCACATTTAGTCTAGTGCTTATTTTTTGTTTCTCCAACACAAACAAATCTCTTAAGGACAATACCTTATCTTCAGCACTCAGAAAAGTGACTTGATATAGTAAATATCAATAATATCTGTTAGCTGAATGATTGGATTTGGTCATCTTTATGGGAATATGTTCAAAACCAAAAATATATAATCTAAACTCTTGCCCTGACTGCTCATGGCAGGGGGAAGTCAGAGGTGGAGTTATGGTAGGAAAACCATGCACAAGAAGTCAGGGAAACTCTGTATCAGATCTCCTTATTTTTAAGACAGTAGACATTTCAAGATTGGGACTAACATATCTTCTTTCAGTTGAAGAATGATTAATGTTATTAGGATTCAACTTACTGTTATGGAGTTCATTAGCATTATAATGAAGATAGAATTTTTTTCTGGGTTTAGGGCTCTATATTTTTAGGATTTGGAGGCTTTGGAAAAATACCTGGCTCTTCACAAATTCACTTAGCCTTTATATAAATTACTCCTAATACTGCTCCGACAGGGCTGGCATTGAGCTCAGTTGGTAGAGCACTGCTCCGCAGTCTCTGAGCTCCTGGGTTCCAGTCCCAGCACCACAAAAATGGGAGAAGGACATGGCAATCCAGTCCCGAGGCAATCTTGAAACAACCAGCCATTGAAAACCCTATGAGGGTCACTATGAGTTGGACCCAACTGGATGGCACCTAACAACAGCAACAACAATAGCAATACTGCTCCAAAGTCTGGGAGAAGACAATGATCAGGCTATTTTCTTCTCCTTTATTCTCCAAGATGAATTGTTTTAAGCTTCACATTTGTGGACTTTAAGGAAGCAGACACAGTATGAGATTATATCTGTATATTTATACCTATGTATCTATTATCCATTTCTTTATCCACATCCATATCTATGTCTATCTGCCCACCCATTTTTTTAAATAAGGAATTGACCTGTATAATTGGTACTGGCTGAGCACTTCTCAAATGCATAGGGCAAATCCTCATGATTAGACCAGGGGAAGGCTGGAACTAACAGGGTGGGGCTGGTGCTTCCATGAGGTGTGATCAAAAGATATGATGAATGTTTAAGTTAAAAAAAATATTAATTGAAAGACACATTGCCATTAATCTCCCTCAAAATACTCCCCCTGGATTCAAACATACTTATCCCATCATTCTTGCCACTTTCTGAAGTAAGTTCTGCAAGTCCTCTTTTGTGAGTGTCTTTAGTTGCACTGTCATAGCTGCCTCAATGTCCTGAATCAATTCAAAATGTTTTTCTTTCATGGCCATTTTGACTTTAGGGAAGAGCCAGAAGTTGCATGGTACCAGATTTGGTGAATAAGGTGGATGACTTTACACTATAATGATAATGTTTGACAGCAACTGCTATATCAGAGGTGATGTGTGACACAGAGGGTTGTCATGATGGAGGATGAAACTAAAGATACTCATGAAATAGGACTTCCAGAACTGCTTCAGAAAGTGGCAAGGGTGATGGGATAAGAGTGTCTGAAGCCAGAGGGAGTATGTTGAGGGAGATTAGTGGCAATGTGTCTTTTACTGTAATACTTTTATTTTTGCAGTGCTTGGAGGTGGAACCCAGGGCCTTGCACATACTTTGCAAGTGCTCTACCATGGGTCTGCACCCACGGTCTATTTTTATTTTTTATGTTGAGTCATAGTCTCACTAAGTTATACAGGGTGCCTCTGGCCTTGAACTCAAAATCCTCCTGTCTCTGCCTCAAGAGTTTCTGAGATTATAAGTGTGTGTCATACCTGGCTACTTTAATAAATTTTTAAAACTTAAATATTCACTGCATTTTTTTTTATCAACCTCATATATGTAGGAAGTTCTTCTTTTCTCTTAACTCTCAGCTCTTTTTTGAAGGCCTTTCAGTTGACTGATCAGGTCCATCTGAATTATTCAGGATGATGCTCCTTACTCAAAGTCAACTGATTAGAGACTTCAATTACATCTGCAGAATCCTTTCACAGCAGCCCCTAGGTTAGTGTTTGAATAACCAAGGACTGTATCCTGGCCAAGTTGACACATAAAGAAGACTGGGCTGGACTGAGGTAGAAAAAAAGGGACCTAAGCAAGTAGGCAAAGGATCTGAACAGATTCCTCTGTCCTCCTTTGGGAAGGGATGAAGAGTAATTAAGCTAAATTCAGTAAACCAGCAATTTTATAATATGACAATAATCAGTAAATAGAATAATCCCAACTATGACTCATATAAAAAAAAAGACTAAGATATTTTTGAGATTCTGAGAAACATTGTGCTTAAAGGGAAGCTTCCAGGAGTGGGTAGGGCATGAGCAAGACTTTGGGGCTGTGGACTGATGACCTGCCTATGATGTCACAGGGATTTATAATTAAGTCTTAAACATGCCCGTTCACCTTCACCTTTCAGGTTCTTCATCTGTTAGTAATTATTTCTCTCAGCAATAATTTAGCCTTATGCATATACATGGGAAAATTCCACATCTCTATGCACACATGTACACATGTATACATATACACCATACTCCACACATGCACAATATGTATTTACCCATGATTTCCTGCAGAGGAGTTCAGACAAAGGCAAAACTGAAGTAGACGAAGACCAAAGTCAGTAATTGCCGCAGACCAGCTGCAGCTTAGATAGAATCCAGGGTTTCTCAAAGGCAGATGAGGAGTCGGTGATGGGTAACAGACACAGCAGCTCAGAGACCGTGTGACCTTGTTCCGTTTATTTCCAGATAACTCAGCCTTTTTATACAGAATTATAATTCACTAAATCTTATGAAAGGTCAGAAAAAAGACAAGGAAGTTGGTAGCATTGATGGATTACATCAAGGTTTTGTTAATCTCTAGATTTATCACATGAGTGTTAGGTTGGTAATCAAAGTAAAAGGTTAACTCAGAGACAAATTGTGTTTTACTTCAAAGAGATAAACCAAGATGATCTGAGCACCTACATCTCCTGTGTCTAATTTAATTAACTATTCTTAACTTTATGCAGGAATTAGGGGCGGTTAACTGTTACCTGTATGTCACCCCACTGAGTCCATTTGTTATGACAAATGGGTGCTTTATCTTATCAGAATGGTTTGCTTACTCTAGAGCTGTCAGTACAAAGGCTTTAGTTTGTGTTGACTTAAGGAGTTTAGGCTGTGGGAAGTCATTAAGGAAAAGAAAGCCTGCTAGGGAGGCTTGTCAACTCCCAATTTGAATCAGCATTGCACATAGAACCAGAAGATTTTATATGACCAATTAAAATTTAAGAAAAAGAAAAGATGAGGCTCCAAGTCCCTTTCCATGAAGAGACCTTGTTTTTGGAGGTACTATTCTCTTTTTAGAAGATTTTCCCTCCGAGGCTAGGAGTACTCATCCCTTTTTAGTGGATTTTCCTTCCAATGCCTTTATTAAAAATACTCTTCCTCATGTGGGACTCTGTTTACCCATCATGAGTGGAACTGGACCCAGCAAGTAATCTTAGTAACTGGCATGACTTCATATAGCTCTTTTGGTACATCATTTGAAAGTAGCCTGCAGCTGTACCACTGTGGCATCTGATCCTATCAGATCTCAGAAGCTAAGCAGAGTCGGGCCTGGTTAGTACTTGGATGGGGGACTTCTGGGGATCACCAGGTGCTGTAGGCTTGGGAGAGGGACCCAGCAGCCCATTCCCCAAAACAATCAGCTGTTGAAAGTCTTATGAATGGCAGAGAAGCACTGACAATAGTGCTAGACATGGTGCCAAGAAGTGTTTCGTCTCTTGTACACAGGGCCACTGTGAATCAGACCCAACTTGATGGCACCAAACAATTTGAAAGTGGGTTCACATTTAACTTTGAGTCAGTCAAAAATTGGATGCTGAGACACATTTCTTAGACAAGAAACATTTCATGGTTTACTGGGAAGCATTTTGCCCTATCTTCTGACCTCTCCAAATACTTTGCTTCTAATATCTAACACTGCATTAAAAACAGAAAAGACTTTCCTTCATCAAACATTAGAAATAAGCTGGAAATGTAAAATATGCTTGGGAGGGTTATGCAGGTGAGCAGCAGTTTCACACCAGGAAGCCAATGACAGATTACCTCCTGTTTTTTTCAGATTTTGCTGAAATATGGGAATGCCTTTGTAGAAAGCTCAGTGGACTGGAGGGACTACTGGGGCTTGGAGAGATGAGAGGCATTGGGGCCTGGCATTGATGCCTGGCAGTTTGGTTTAGGGCTTGCCTAACTGACCTGAAATAGAGAAGTTTTAAGAAGTTCTACTGATACGTGCTATTTTTGAGTCCTTTTTCAGAAAACAATTATAGTCATATTTGGCCAGTCAAATCTATGTCATTCTAATGAGTTTGTACCAGATTTGAGGGTTTGTTCTTTTTAAACTAGGGCTGACAGTCAGCCATTGAAAAACCTGAGAGTCGCTATGAGTTGGATTTGACTTGTTGGGACTTAACAACAACAATAACAACAACAACAACAACAACAACAACAACAACAACAACAACGGTTGAGCCCAGGACCTCACGTATGCCAGGTACTCAACCATTGAGCTTCACCCCAGATATTTTTTAGTTTTTACTTTGAGTCAGGGTCTCACTAAGTTGCACAGGTTGCCTCTGGTCTCAAACCTGGAATCCATCTGCCTCAGCCTCCTGCGTCTCTGGGATTATAGGCTTGTGCTCCAGCATTCATCAAAATGTGAGTTTTAAAAGGGAAACTGATCATGAATTTGGCTCTTCCTTTTCAGGATGTAGCTTCTGAGGACAGATATAAACAAATGCTTCTTTGGGATTTTTTTGGCAAAGCAATTCCAGGATTTCCTCAGGGGACAGGAAAAGTTGAAGTCATAAAAATGTATCTTTAAGGTAAAATTTTCCTAAGCCAGCTGGACTAAGCCATCACCTCTCCTAGAGGCCAACTCTGCATGTGTGACATGGTGATAAGGGTGGAGGACCTGCTCCTTCTAAGTGTTCTGAGATAGCCTATTGGGATGCATGCTATGAAGAAAGAGCCATATCCTTGTGAGGTTATGCTGTGAGGTAAGCCCATTGGAATATCACGGGGAAATATTTTTTCACAGTCAGGAGCTTCTGGGGTGGTAAACACATTGAGGTGCTAGGAAAGTGTCCAGAGAGGGCAGTGGCTCTGGGTCCCTCATTCTACCTCACCCTGGGCGTCTCTTCCATCTGGCTTCCCTGAGTTGTACCCTTTATGAGACATCAGAAAACATGGCAACAAAAACATCAAATGCAAAATTATTTAAAACAAAATATAAAAAAATCTAGATGCTGAAGCAACTAGAAAGGGCTTCAGTGGTTGTTTGAAAACAAAGTCCAAGAGGGCTCTTCACAATGAGAAAGAATGGTGGTAAAAGAGCTGCTATGATAGTTCTCTAAAGATAGCTCAGTTGGTAGAGCCCTGCTCTGCAGTCTCTGAGGTCCTGAGATCGATTCCCAGCACAGCAAAAATGGGAGGACATGGCAATCTACTCCTGAGGCAATGCTGAAAAAATCAGCCATTGAAAACCCTATGAAGGTTGCTATGAGTCAGACACAACCTGATGGCACTTAACAACAACAACAACAACTCATGCTGAAGCAAAGGTTTGATTCATGTTTCTGTTAGGTAAGGAGCCAAAAGCCCATAAACTCAACAGACCTTTATTGGGAGAAGCTGCTGGGGCTGTCTCTGGCAAAGGAGAGAGTAGCTGCCAGGAGAGGAATAGGAGAGGCTTTTGTGGGATCTAGGTGGGAAGGGGAAGGGGTTAGGTAGGAAACCAGTGCAGGGAGGGTTCTGATAAGCTGGAAGAGTTGCCCCACTGGGGCAGATTTCAAGTCAAGTTTTGGCGGGCTTTTTTGAGGACTGGGGGATAGTGGGTAGAAGAAGGCACCACCTTATAGGGAGTGCTTTTTTGAGGACTAGGGGATAGTGGGCAGAAGAAGGCACCACCTTATAGGGAGGGCTTTTTTGAGGACTGGGGGATAGTGGGTAGAAGAAGGCACCACCTTATAGGGAGGAGCCATTTTGTAACAGGTCCTGTCTAAGGGAAACAAAAGCGAGGGGGCACGCAACATCACACTAGCAGCCAGGAGAATGAGGATCCAGGTCCCCATGGTAACCAGGATGTAGTACCCACACTCTAGGAGTGCAAGGCCCCACCATGGGGTGTGCACACTGAGCCATGCTCTGGGAGGCACCAGAGACTCCAGCCTGGTGTGCACCTAGGGCTCTGCAGGGTGTAGGGTGGTTCTCTTGGAGAGGAGGAGAAGCCCCGCGCCCACCTAACAGTTTCAGTGTATTTAAACTGCTGTTTATTATGAGCCTAACTCTGCCAAGTCCAGCACTATCTTCCCTGCTTAGCCTCCCAGCTCCTGAAGTGGCCAAAGGGCCAACTTATGTTTGTACATATCCTTTATAACATGCTATTTATATATGCATAGCACATATATTTTAGGCTAGCATGGCTCTCTGCTTCCTGTCCACAGTGCAACTACAGGATCCCCTGAATCTGATGCTTTGAGACCAATGCTGAGCATAGGATCATTTGTTTGGTGAGCCCATTGGTCCTGCTTCTTGGCAACGGGGTTAGCTCAGGTGGGACTCGCCATGGGAATGCTGGTCCAGGGAGGCATGGGGAGATCCTGGCTCCCCCAGTCTCACTCATGCAAGTAAGAGCCATCTCCTCTCTGTACTAGAGAAGATCACGTAGCCCAGTCCTGTGTTCTCTTGTCAGTGTGCCAGAGACTGACCGTGGCATGGTAATAGAGCTTGTCAAGCTCTTTAATTATAGAGTAGGCCTATAGAGAATTCTGATTGGGCATTTTGTCTTGGCCATACCATACCACACAGGGACTGAAATGCAGTCAAAGAACTCCAATGACCTAAGAAACTGTTTCTTTAGATAGGCAGTCATCCAGACAATACCTGTACTGTTGCCCAGGACTTATGTGCTGCTTTTCTTTCAAAAAGGCCTATGTTCTTTTAAAGAAGTACATTCACCTGCAATCCCCCCAGATGGGGATTGCCATCACAACAATGCTTCCCTGCAGGAAGAAGAAAAGCAAAGAGATGTCATCTGGAATCACAGAAGATCAACCATGGACCTGGGATGAGCATGCAGAAGTCTGCACACTGGGCCAATATGGGCTTGATCAGGTGATGCTGACTTTAAGGTGGCTCCATCTCCAATGTGACTGACAAGTATCTGCATGCCCCTGGGCGTTGCCCAGCCCTTGCTGGCTGGTCACAGCATTCTCTCCCATGGAGTCAGTTTGTAGCCTCAGATTCCTTCCCAACAGTGCTCTACAAGCAGCCACGTCAGTCACTGTTGTGGAGACAGCTGCATCCTCTTTGCCATCTATGATCAGAAGTTGGGCTAAAATGCTAAGCAGGCCTGTCTTCTGTCTGACATGTTTGCATTGAAATTGTAAAGTAGCCATTGACCAGTAACATCCTTCTGACCTGAAAATGCTATAACATTAGCTGTCATTTGACTTTACATTAAAAATTGACTTGGAAATAGGAGGATACAGGACACACATGCAAAGCATTGGAGTCCCTCAGGAGCAGACTTTGTTGCTATTGTAAAAGAGCAAACTTGAGGGAACAACAGAGGGGTAAAGAGGAGAGAACAAGTGCAAAATACAGGAGGCGATTCTATGAAAATCCCCATAATGAATCTCACAATAGTGTATGCAATTTAAAGAAAAACATACTATACCTCAAAAATATGTACAATTATTGTTGTTGTTAGGTGCCATCGAGTTGGTGTCTGACTCATAGCAACCCTATGTACAATAGACAAAACACTATTGTAGTGCTTCTCTGCTATTCATAGGGTTTTCAATGGCTGCTTATTTTTTGGGAGTGGGTTGCCACTCCCAAGCCTTCTTTGGGAGTGGGTTGCTTCTCCCAAGCCTGCAGCACCTGGTGTTCCTAGGCAGTCTCCCATCCAAGTACTAATGAGGCCTGACCCAGTTTAGCTTCTGAAATCTGATGGAATGGGACGCCACAGTGTTACGTTTGCAGGCTTTGTACAATTATAGTTACATCTTAATAAAAAATTGTTTGTAAAATGTTTAAGAATATGAAACATCAACAATCCTGATTTGGTAATTGCATACTCTGTATATGAATTGAATTATCACTCTGTATCTCCAAAATATGTACAACTAAAATACTATTTAAAAAAACAGTGAGCTCAGGACTGAGATGAGAGCTTTTTCTTGTCTGAATCACCTCAGATATTTTGTACTATTATTAACACTTTTGTTTGTGTGTGATGGTTGCTCCCTTACATCCGCCTTCCATGTTGGCCTGAAGCTGTTCAAAATTAATAAAAGCAGAGGGTGCTTTCTTTTTGCATGAGGTGTCAGTCTGAGGTTCTCAGAGGTCAGGGCTGAGTGGAAAATCCAGAACTTCTTACTGCACGTCAGGTAGGGAAGGAGTGAAATGTTTTGATTTCTGGAAAAGGAAAACCACCAAGATTTGCTCAAGGATAAAATTAGCTAACTGTAAGCTTTTCTTTCTTTCTTTCCTTCTTTCTTTCTTTCTTTCTTTCTTTCTTTCTTTCTTTCTTTCTTTCTTTTTCTTTCCTTCCTTCCTTCCTTCCTTCCTTCCTTCCTTCCCTCCCTCCTTTCTTTCTTTCTTTCTTTTTAGAGAGAGGGAGAGAGCTAGCAAGAGAGGCAAGTTCTCCTTCAACATATTTCATATCCCTGAATTTGGAAGACAACAGAAAAATATCACATCCTTTGAAAAGGACTAATTATAAAAGCTTCACCTTCGAATTGACACCAAGTGGGTGGCCGAGGTAGAAACACCCTTATGACTTCAATATTTTCAGGTCTGTAAAACGGAGGAGACAGACATATTTTTAGTATGTAGCATGTTGACAGCCACTGATTTTAAAATAAGTGCAGACTGCAAAGCCTGCTGATCCCCAGATGTCTCAGACGAGAGCTTCTTGAGTTATCTAAAGCCACTGGCTTTCCTTCAGGCTGCTGTACGTAAAAATGTCAGGAAATTAAGCTTCCCACTCAGGCTTTGATGCATGAGTCCCTCACTGTGCTGTAGATGTCGTTCCATGCCACACCATCCTTTTCTTACCAGGTGCCCTGGTCTCTGGAGAAGTGGCCCACAGGAGCCAACCCTTGCTCCTCAGCTCTGTGCTCCCACTTCTTTCCTCTTCCAGTCATCCCCACCCCAGACCACTGTTGACACTCACTGATGCCCAGGTTCTGCTCCCATGGGTTCCGGGATTGCTGGTCACCGTGGATGGATCACCGAATCACTCCCCACCCCAGGCAGCCTGGAGGCAGGGCTGCCTCAGACACACAGGTGGGAGGTGTTCATACTGTAGAAGTGTGGGTAAGGGAGTAGCTTGGGGACTTCTCCAGAGGTTGACCTCTGTCTCCTTCGCCAGTGCTGGGCTCATTCTTCTGCTTCTTTTGGTCCAGACTACAACTTGCACCTCGCAGGCACTGGGACCCATAGTTAAAAGCACTGCCTGTATACCCTGGTGTAATATCCTGGGGGGGGGGGGTGCTCGGGTGGGGAAAAACTGCACGCTGGCTCTTCTCTGTAATGCCACAGTAAGGGACTGGATGTGATCTGCTCAAAACAGGTATGTACAGAGCACCTTCTGCAGTTAGACTCTATGAGCACTGTTTGGTGATATTTTATTGCATCTCCAGCCCTTCCCCACCCCAGGAAAAATATCCCATATTTTATATTTTCAGCCTGTGAGATGTCTAAACAATTTGTTGTTTGTTGTTAGGTGCTGTTGAGTCGGGTCCAACTCATAGCCACCCTATATACAACGGAAAAAACGCAACCCAATACTGTGCCATGCTTGCCACTATTGTCAGAGCTTCTCTGCTATTCATAGGGTTTTCAATGACTGATTGTTTTTTGGGGAGTGAGTTGCTGGGTCCGTCTCCCAAGCCTACAGCACCTGGTGTTCCCAGGTGGTCTCCCAACCAAGTACTAACCAGGCCTGACCCTGCTTAGCTTCTGAGATCTGACAGGACCAGACATCGAACTTGTGTAGCTGCAGGCTCTAAACAGTAATGGAGTAGAAATGGATGAGAACCCAAATGAGTGGAATTCCTCAAAATCTCCTTTCTTTCCTGTTTCCGAGACGCCTCCAAAAGGAGTGGTTTCTTTCTTTCTTCTTCTTCTTTTTTTTTTTTTCTGGAAACTCACAAGATGCTTGAATAAAACTTGAAAATAGCTACAGCCTATAAAAGATTCCAATGTTATTTGTCACGAAGTGTGGCAGAAGGCAAACTTTTTGACTAGGTGAGGAAGAGGCTTAGCTTCTTCAAGACCTGACTCACCCCATATATAGCTGAGTGACCTTAAGAAAGTTCGTTAACCTCTCTGTACCTCAGATTATTCATTATTTGTTCATTAATCCCACCTGGAACACATTCTTTAATTCCTTTAATACTTTATAGTAGACTGGATAATGGCTCCCTAAAAGACACTTGAATCCCGGAAGCCTGTGAATATTTCCTTATATGGTAAAAGGCTGAGTATTACATATCAAAAAGGAGGGAAAGAGTGGTTAAATTAAGGATTTTGAAATGGGGAGATTATTGGCTAATCAGAGTGGGCCCTAAATGCAGTCACGTGTCTTTTTAAGAGGCTGCAGATGGAGGTTTTACTACACAGATGGGAGAGGGAAGGCAGCAGGCCTGCGGAGGCAGAGGGGGTGTGGTAGCAGACCATGAGCTGGGAGAGGCAAGGGACACAGTGTCCTTGCAGCCTCGGGGGGTGCGTGGCCCTGCCGACCCTCGGATTTCCATGCTATGGAACTGCTTCTGGACTTCTGGCAACTGTGGGAGAACAGATCTGGGGGAGTCGTAAGCCCCTACATTTGAGGCAATTGTTAGAGCAGCTGTAGGAAATTAGTATCCACCCCATTCAGTGGCTGTGGGTTGTTATCACCACCACAGAAAATGAGGCTGAAGTCACCTGCGGAACTGAGGAGGAAGCTTATGAAGGGCTAGCTTGGCTTTGCTCTGCTTTCCAGGCTCAGCTAGCTCTGCGGGTTCCCTGCTGCAGCTGAAATTCCTGTCCCTGGGGATACCACCAAATGCCATGTAATCCTGATGGTGAAGACCTCGGCCTCCAGTGCAATGGTCAGTAGGCCTATTCTTCCTATTCTGTCCTGTGCCCACAAAACTTAGGGTGTCTTGTGGCATGTAAGGCCTGTTGTTGTAAGGTGCCATTGAGTCAGGTTGGACTCATAGCCACTCTACGTACAACAGATGAAACACTCCCTGACACTGTGCCACGCCCAGCACCATGTCAGTGCTTCTCTGCTATTCGTAGTGTTTTCAATGGCTGATTGTTTCAGGAATGGGCTGCGGGGTCCTTCTCCCAAGCAGTCTCCCAAGACTAACCAGGCCCAACCCTACTTAGCTTCAAGATCTGATGAGATGGGAGGCTGGGGTTGTATGTCTGTAGATAATAGAAACCCCTCTCACCTGGTTAGCATAAGCAGTCCAGTGTCATGGCTGACACCTTAAACTAGGGGTGTCCAACCTTTTGGCTTCCCTGGGCCACATCCAGTAAAGAGGAATTGCCTTGAGCTGCACACAAATTACATAATGTAGTTAATGCATAGACATAATAAAGGGGGCCATGAAGAAAATAAATGCTAAAAACCATGTGATATTAAAATATTTTGTGCGGTACATTACAAGCTGCTGGGCCACATGCAACCAGCAGGCTGGGGGTTGGACATGCCTGCTCTAAGCCTTCTATTTCAAGTCACTGTTCACTTGGTACCCCCAGATCTGCTCTCCCACCCTTTTCCAGCCTAGAACTTGTAGCTCTGCTCCATTGTGCAGCCTCCTTCTGATCTCCAGGGAGCAGCAGGAGGGGAGAAAATACCAGAAGAGTTCTCTCTCGTACTAACGCTGTTGGGACCTTTCTTTCCTCACGTCCTGTGGGAGTTTAAAGCAGGCTCTTTTCTCATTGTACTTTTGTAGCTTCTTCAGGGACCTTCCCTTCCTCGCTCCTGTCTCCTTCTCCCAGTGGCTGGCCGTGGTTCACCGACGGTTCCTCCCAGTAAGGTAATGCCCCGCTGTGCTTGGTTACTTTCTCACACTCAGCCAAACATTTGGTCATCCCTCCTGCATCTTTCTGCAGAGGCCTACTCGCGCCTCCAGGCAGCCATCTTGGAAAGCACCTAGGTGGGCTTCATTGGCTCCTTCACGCTTGGCCACACCCAGGGAGGCTTCCTTGCATTGGGAGGTCCACCCTTTCACCCTCCATAGAGCAGATAGCCAGCTGGCTTTCCTATGTGGGAGTCACAGGGCCCTCAGAGGACATGTGTCAGATTCTCTAAGTGGTCCTACTATGGCCCCTATCCTTAGGTTAAGGTGAGAAACGCGCATGGGGCCATCTGGACTACTAACAGGTCTGGCATATGTACGTCTTCCAACTCTAACCCTCATCTTCATATGTGAGAGAGGGGTGGTGTGAGAAAGGGGGAAGGTCAAGAGTAAGAGCCACAAAAATGGATTTTGGTCACATCTTATGTACGTCTGACACCCTGATGGTCTTGCACTCACTTTAGATCATGGCACTAGTAATTCTAGTATCTCTGCTAAAGCTTCTATTTCATGTCTTCTCACATCTCTATTTACCAGAGGTACTGAGTAGTAGAGAGAGAACTCTGCTGTAAAAGTATTCTGTTCTGGTATTTTTGGATTCTTGTTCTTTTTGAGGTGAGGTCTTGCTGTTACTGTGCAGGCTGGGCTCAGCCTGCCTCAGCTTCCTGAGTACTGGGATAATAGACATGTGGCACGATGCCCTACTTGCCTTAAGAATGTGACCAGCCTTCTAGTCAGTGTTTGTGCCCAATTCCTAACTCCCTAAATGTGCTCTCAGCACATTGTTGACATTCAATAAATGGTAAATAATAACTCATAAAATAAGAATTTCTACCAAAGAACAAAGAGCTCTTTGAATGTTTACTCAGCTTTGTGAAGAGTGTACAAAATGAAACCTCAAGGACTCTATTCAGAGCTAGAATAGAGCTATCAAGTTCTTGAACTGAGAGCTTATGGCTTTTGCTTAGTAGGTGAGCTTGCATATGAACTGGGCCAAATTGACTGCTTTGTATATGTTTTAAAAGTACCTTGAAGATGCCCTTGATGGAATTTTTGTGCTTAGCCTGAAGGACTGACCAAAAACAGATCATAGAAACAAAGTTAATTCAACTCAATAGTTAGCAATAGTTAATATGACATCTGGGCCAGGATCTAGCTCAGTTGGTAGAGGGCCACTCTACAGTCTCTGAGGTCCCAAGTTCCATTCCCAGCACCACAAAAATGGGAGAAGGACATGGCAACTCACTCCTGAGGCAATCCCGAAACAATCAGCCATTGAAAACCCTATAAGGGTCACTATGAGTCAGACATGACTCAATGGCACCTAACAACAACAACAATATGACAGCTGGTAAGTAACAGAACAGACTGACCATTGTTTTGTGCTTGACTGACAAGGTAATGAGGAAAAACCCCTTATCTTAACTGACAGAATAATACATGGTACAAAGTCTTCTTCAGAGGAGCAATAAGACATTTCTGATACATACATACATACACACACACACACACACACACACACACACACACACTATATGTGTGTGTGTGTGTGTGTGTGTGTGTATGTGTGTATTTTTTTGTAGTACTGAGGGGTTGACCCCAGGGCCTTCTGCATATTTTGCAAATGCTCTGTGGCTGAGATGCATCCCCAGCTTATTGTTAATTTTTTAAAATGTGAGATAGGGTCTTGCTAAGTTGTACAAGCTTGCTTTCTGGCTTCAGACTTGTGATCCTCCTGTCTCTGCCTCCTGAGTTACTGGGATTACAGGCATGCATCACTGCACTTGGCCTCTGATTCTTATTAAGGTGGATTTTCTCCTGATATGGAATCAGGAAGATCCTCATTACTAAGTTCAGCTACTCTGACCTTAAAGAAACTTGTCCATCTGTCGTTTGCTTTGTTTAGTTGGCTATGACTGTGTAATAAAACACCCTGAAATTTGGCTTTAAAACAAGAAGCACTTCTTATTGCCTGTGGGTTTATACATCAGTTGGTGCTTCTGGTCTTTTCTTGGCTGACTTGTGACTTTAGTCAGCTGTGGATTATACAGGCCACTGTGTTGATCTTGGCAGAGTGTGCTGGAATATCTAGTGTCACTTCCCAGTGGGGTCTTGTCCTCCAGCAGGCAAGTTCAGATTTGTTTGTGGAACCATGAAATGTTCCAAAAGAAAAGAGTAAGGCTGTGCAAGGCCTCCTAAGGCCTAGTTTGCAATGGGTGCACCATTGCTGCCATTGCATTCTGTTAGTCAAGGCTCAGATTCAGAATGGAGGGAGGAGACTCCACCTCTTAATGGGAAGAGCTGTAAAGTCAAATTGCAAAGGGCGTGGACATCAGAACATTAATTCAGCCATCAATGCAATCAAGTATATTCCACAAGCAGAAACTTCTGGAAGTTGCCCTTTCATTTTACAGGGCAGCAGTTGCTTTGGGGAACACAGAGGCTTTCAAAGAACAAATGCAGCTCTGATCATAATTCAGCCTGAAAGCTCACTCTGATTCCTCCTTCTGTCCCTATTTCCTGCTGCTATTGTAGGATTGTCACTGTCATGAGCTGCCTGTAAGCACAGGGGCTGGCAGGCTGTATGTACTAATTTAGATGTGCAATGTTCTAGTGAGAGACAAAAGGATGGCTTCATGATGAAATTAGGGAGAGTGAAATTCCAGTCAAATAAATGAGTTGGGTGAATGCACTGGATTGTTGGATGAAATTTCACTCTTAAGAAATAAGCGGATTTCAATTATAATGAATTGATTTGGTAAGCACTTATTGAGCATCTACTATGCACAGGACATTGCAATTGATAGGTGAGGCCAGGATCTCACCCTTATAATACATTAGAAGCTGGTCCAGTTGGATTTGGGTAGAAGCTGGGCATCACTATAAGGGGTGATCAAAAGATATGCTGAATGTTAAATTTATAAAAATTATTAAAGTAAAAATGTATTACACAATTGCTTCATAGCATGTCAAGAACAATAAGAGAAGTGTGTTCAAAGCCAGGGATAATATTTGGAAGGGGATTAACAGCAATGTCTTTTACTTCAATAATTTTTTATTTAAATTCACCATATTTTTTGATCATACCTGGTATTTTCTGAAGTTTCTCAAGTGATTCTCATGTGCAGCCAGGCTTAGAACTACTAGAATATATTATTGGTGAGTTTGTGGAAACTAGTTTACTCCAGCATGCTGTGGTTAGATTGTGGCTCTGAGCTTTAGTATTCATTCTGCCAGTCATATTTAGGGAGCCTTACCACCAGTGTGGTATCTTGCCATGTGTATACACCAATGAGCAAGGGTGACGTTGTGGGAATCCTATACTGAGATACTGCAGTGTAGGCAAGGACACGAAATGGTAAGATACTATAGGAACAATTGGGAGAAATGCTGTAAAAATCTAAAAAGCCTAGGGCAGTTCTTCTGAATCAGTAGGTCTTATTAAAATACAATTTCTGATCTGGTAGGGCAGGACTGGAGACTGTGTAATTTCTTTTACCCCCCTCATATTTGAGGGTTGAGCCCAGGGCCTCACACATACTTTGTAAGTGCTCTATCACTGGGATGCTCCCCTAGCCCATTTAAAAAAAAATTTTTTTTTTTAAATTCAGGATTTTGCTAAGTCATGCAGGCTGCCTTTAGCTTCAAACTCACAATCCTCCTCCCTCAGCCTCCCATGTTGCTGGGATTATAGGCATGCACTGTGGCACCTGGTTTGCCAATATAATTTTAAGAAGATTCCAGGTGCTGCTAGTGCTGCTGATCTGTGGACCACACATGGCTCTAGAAGTTGTAGCTATTGTACTACCTAGTTTACACCTTGGTCTTCTAGGGAACCTTATTCCTCTGGAATTTTTTCCCCCGATTTTATAGTGCAGGACAAGTGGAAGTTTGAATTTTCCTTGTGGTTATTTGCTTTAAAATGTGATTTTACCAAATGAACGAGTCCATGTGGATGTTGACTATGGAGAATTAGCTCAAGACCTGAAGCTCTTGCTTAGCCCGCTTCTCCTCTTTGGGGTGGCATGATAAGTGGAAAGGGCATGGGCTGGGGGTCATAGGACTGGGCTCAAGTCTCTGCTGATGCTTCCCGGAGAGTAACTTTGAATAGATTGATCAAACCCTCTGAGTTTTGGTTTCCACATGTAAAATGGAGATCATTATCCCTTCCATATGTGAAATGAGGGTGCTAAACAAATTAGGTAGTATCATTTCTATGTGAATCCACTGGCAACAGTGCCCAATACTGAGAGGCCCCTCATTTAATATTAGTCATCCTTATGACTGTGGGCCAACCATTGTGACAAACGCTGCCAGTGGACATGATTGAGGCTCAGACCCCGCTTGTGATGTGGAGGGTAGGACAGACAAGAAAACCATAGATGACAGTGGGCCTGATGGCCTCATGGAGGAGCTGGCTCTCAGCCCAGAAGTGCCTCAATGCTAAGAGACAAAGGTACACTGCTCTCTCTCTTCGGTGTTCTCACTGTCTCATGAGAGATCTCCTCTTGTTTTTCAGACAGAAAAAAACTCAGAAAGTAGGACTTACCCCAAAAGACTGGACTCTGATTCATTTTTTATTCCCTCTAGGATTTGAGTTGAAATTTGGCTTTTGGGAAGATACCATTTAAAATAGAAAATGGTTCATGATGCCTTTGCAGCAATTGAGCTCTGTTTAGGGAGGAAGGAGAATCAATTCACATCAGTTCAGTCACTCTGGAAGGAAGGAAGGGAGGGAGGAAGGGAAGAAGGAAATAAGGACACAATTTCACAGCTCCAGAAGGGTGTGATGAACAGGGTTCTAGATCTCATGAAATTTATTTCAAGGGAAACAATTCTAGTTATTGCATCTCCTCATACTCCAATGTAGATGTGATACTCAGAGCTCCGAAAATTAAACCCTACCTCTATTGCTACAGTTTATAAGATCAGATCCAATTGCTTTTAGCTATCTTTGCTGCCGTTACCCTGCAGCCATACCATTGTGGCACCCAATCCGGTCAGATCTTGGAAGCTAAGCAGGGTCGGGCCTGGTTAGTAATTGTATAAAAGGAGACTGCCTGGGAATACCAGATACTGTAGGATTGGGAGAAGGACCCAGCAACCCACTCCCCCCAAAAAACCATTAGCCATCGAAACCCCTATGAATAGCAGAGAAACACTATACTGTTTTGCCTGTTGTACATAGAATTGCTGTGAGTCGGACATCAAATCGAGGGCACTTAACATCTTTGCTGCCATTAGGAGTTAACAAATTCACACTTCATCAGGTAATATGAGAATAGCTGCTACAGAAATGATCACTTTAAAGCAATCAAGGGGGATATTAGAACTTCAGCAAATTGAGAAAATGTAGGTCTCAGTAAAGATTTGGCAACAGAACCATCACATATCGTTTGAATGCTTGAGGCACATGTGACTGTTGTGACAGGGACACGAAAATTGCCTCTGCAGTATCAACCACCCTCCATAACACTGTGTGGTAGATGTTCAAGTGCACTTTACCAGTGGGAGTCTGGCTTCTTCAGGATGTGCCAAGTGCTTCCTGGAGACAACCTGACACTTGCAGGGATGATCTGCACTTTCTGGAAAAAGGAGGGCAAGTGCTGTGTGCCCTTTCCTCACCACTTTCTTCCCCGTTGGGTTCATCCTCCACATCTCCTCCAGATATATTTCTAGTCTTAAAGCCTCCTCAGCCCCTGTCCCTGTCGTCTATAGGATGCATTCCAGACTTGAGAAGGCCTCTCACTGCACTCCCTCCTTCAGCTGTTCAGAGAGGCTCCTTCCTGGGGGGTCCCCCTCCTTCCTGCAACCCTCCCCCTCCACCCAGAGGCTCTGGAGCTCTGAAGGAGTGGTTCCTCAGCCTGATATCTGCTGCCTGTTCCCCTGTGCCTGCCTGGCTCATAGTAATGTGACCCGCGACTCTACACAGATGTCACCTCTGCCTGAGAGCCCTCTTCAGCTCTTTTAGGATGCATGAGTCTCTCTCTTTTGACTTCTCATAGCCCTCGGACATACCTCTTTGTCAGCACTTTCCACATGGGCTTAAAACGGCCTTTCTCATGTCTCCTGTTCTTGATCTGGAGCTGTGTCCTGGGCGCCTAGCAGGGGTCAGGGAGTGGTTACTGATTTGAAACATAGCTAATGGGTACTGGCAGCATTTCACTTTTCCTGATTTACTTCATAAAGGTTTTGTGTAATTGGCCTGGCCTTGCCTTTTGTGTCTCATGGAGATGTTTTCGTTTGTTTGCTTGAGATAGGGACTCACTATACAGCCCAGGCTGTCCTTGAACTTGAGATACCTGTGCTTCCACTGCCCAAGTGCTGGGATTATAGGCCTGACTAGTCTTGTACTTTGGAAAGTCAGAAAGAACTAAGAGAAAACTCAGGTTCATTTTGTCTGAGAGATAACATGAGCTAAATGCTGAGTTGTGGGTAATGGAGTTCAAGACATATTTCCTCAAAGTATAATACCTTTGCTTATTGAAAAATTTAAGCTGAAGAAATTTGAGAAATAGCAGGTGCAGAAGGACTCCCTGGCCTACCCTGAAACAGGTCATTATGTCAGCAACAGTGAGAGACACAGCCAAGGGCTGCTGCTTATAGCCTGAGGAGTTTCCCCTCCCAGGGAGCTCCACTCAGCTGGGTCCTTGGCTACATCACTGAGAAGAATTTCAGGATGAGTCCAAGTGAAACAAAATTACTGAGTTTATTAAGTAGAGATAAGAGAGAGCACACACTTTAATGTTAAGACAGGACATTCAGAGAGGAATTCAGGAAAAAAATAAAAGTATGGACTCAGGCATGGGAGAAGGATGTGGCAATCGACTCCCAATGCAATCCCAAAATAATCAGCCATTGAAAACCATATGAACAGCAGAGAAGCACTGACATAGTGCTGGGCATGGCACAGTATAGGGGAGTGTTTCGTTTGGTTGCATGTAGGATTGCTATGAGTCAGACCCAACTTTCCACCTCCTAACAACAACAACAGAATGGATTCAGGCTTCTTGAGAGAGAATTGTTCCTGAGTGTTCTTTTTTTTTTTTTTTTTTTTTCATCCTTTGTGGTACTTGGAGGTTGAACCCAGGGCCTTGCACATACTTGGCAAGTGCTCTGCCATTGGTCTGCACTCTCAGCCTGTTTTTAATTTTTTATCTTGAGTCAGGGTCTTGCAAAATTATGCAGGCTGCCTCTGGTCTTAAACTCAGAATCCTCCTGTCTCTGCCTCCCTGGTTTCTGGGATTACAGGTGTGTGCCACTGCACCTGGCTCCCTGAGTGCCTTAACAGTTGTTTTTGTGCTGTTGCTAGGTGCTGTCAAGTTGGGTCTGACTCATTGCAACCCTATGTACAACAGAACAAAACACTCCCTGACACTGTGCCATGTCTGACACTATGTCAGTCCTTCTCTGCTATTCATAGGGTTTGCAATGGTTGATTATTTCAGGATTGTTTTGGGTGTGGGCTTCTATGTCCTTCTCATTTTTGCAGTGCTAGGTATTGAACCCAGGGCCACAAGAGCGTGCAGAGCAAGGGCTGTACCAACTGAGTTAAACCCCAGCCCCTATGTCATATAGATACATATATGTACACACACACACACACACACACACGCACATATATATATACATAAAGTTACATTGCTTCACAATTCCAGTTCACAACCAGGTTTAAAGACTAAACAATGTTTAAAATTAAGTAAAGTTTAAAAATTAAGTAAAAAACATGAGCTATTTTACTTATTTTTCTTAAAGAGTTTTCTTTTTGTAAAGAAATCGTAAGGTGGTTTTCTGAGGTGTACTGTTTAGGCTTAGCAATGGGAGAGGAATGCTAATAAGGTTAAACTCAAAAGTCATATTCATTCTGGCCCTGTTACCAGAGATTTCCAGGAGCGGAGAGAGACATGTCCTGGGATCTGGCAGTGAAACTCTGATCCTTGTATCTGGCATATAAATGAATTTATACTCCCCACACAGAAGTTATAGTAGAGAGTATGTTGTTGTTAGGTGCCATCGAGTCGGTATCCAACTCATAGCGACCCTGTATACTATAGGTGAAACTATTGGCAGTGCTTCTCTGCTGCTCATAGGATTTTCAATGGTGGATTGAATTTTGGGTGTGGGTTGCCGGGTTCATCTCCCAAGCGTACAGCACCTGGTGTTCCCAGGCAGTCTCCCATCCAAGTGCTAACCAGGCCCAACCCTGCTTAGCTTCTGAGATCTGAGGGAATCAGATGTCACAGGACTATGGCTGCAGGCAGTGAAGAGTATAGAACAGGTTTCTTGAAGACTATTATTGTTGTTGTTGTTAAGGAATAATTATAAGGAAAACTAAGGCACCTGGACACGTCTGTCGGTTTGCAGCACTGTGGGGGCTTGTGTGTTGCAATGAGGCTGAGAGCTCTGCCACTGTAACCTCGGACATGAGCAAGGTTACCCGTGGTGGACAGGTTTTCAGCTGAGCTTCCAGACTAAGACAGACTAGGGAGTAGGACCTGGCGAGCCACTCCCGAAACAACTAGCCATTGAAAACCCTATAGATAGCAAAGAAACACTGTCAGATATAGTGCCGGAAAGTGAGCCCCCCCAGGTTGGAAGGCACTCAAAAGACTACTGGGAAAGAGTTGCCTCCTCCAAGTAGAGTCTACCGTGATGACGAAAATGGAGTAAAGCCCCAGGGTGCTCAACTTGCTGATGTGCCACAACTCAAAATGAGGAGAAACAACTGTATACATCCATTAATAACTGGAACATAATGCAGTATGGATCTAGGAAAATTAGAAATCATAAAAAGAGAAGTGGAGTGCATAAACATTGACATTCTAGGCATCAGTGAGCGAAAATGGACCGCAAAGGCCATTTTGAGCCAGACAATCATATGGTCTACTATGCTGGGAATGATAAACTAAAGAGAAATGGGGTTGCATTCATCATCAAAAAAGACATTTCAAGATCTTTCATGAAATACACTGTTGTCAGTGATAGAATAATATCGATACACCTACAAGGAAGCCCAGTTAATATGACTATTCAGATTTATGCACCCACCACCAAGGCCACAAATGAAGAAAGGGAAGACTTCTATCAGCTTCTGCAATCAGAAATAGATCAAACATGCAATCAAGACATATTGATAATCACTGGTGACTGGAATGCAAAGGTTGGAAACAAAGAAGAAGGCTCAGTAGTTGGAAAATATGGTCTTGGCGACAGAAACGAAGCTGGAGATCGCATGATAGAATTTTGTCAGACCAATGACCTTTTCATTGCAAATACACTTTTTCAACATCATAAACGGAGACTATACATATGGACTTCACCAGATGGAACATACAGGAATCAAATTGACTACATATGTGGAAAGAGATGATGGAAAAGCTCTGTACAAAATGTCAAAACAAGACCAGGTGCTGACTGTGGATCAGACCATCAACTTCTCATATGCAATTTCAAACCGAAGCTGAAGAAAATTAGAATAAGTATTCGAGAGCCACGGTATGACCTTGAGTATATCCCACCTGAGTTCAGAGACCACCTCAAAAGTAGGTTTAATGCATTAGACACAAATGATAAGAGACCAGAAGAGTTGTGGCATGACATAAAAGATATCATTCAAGAAGGAAGCAAAAAGTTCTTAAAAAGACAAGGAAAAAAAAAAAAAAAAAAGAAAAGACGAAGGTACATGTCAAAAGAGACACTGGAACTTGCCCTTGAATGTCGAGCA
>VMDO01000635.1:222454-273325 GCA_007922755.1 Pedetes capensis | reverse complement strand
GTGGATATTAGCTGAAAGCAGAGAATATCAAAAAGATGTCTATCTATGTTTTATTGACTACGCAAAAGCATTTGATTGTGTGGATCACAACAAATTATGGCTAACACTTCGGAAAATGGGAATACCAGAACACCTAATTGTGCTCATGAGAAATCTGTACATGAACCAGGAGGCAGTTGTTCGAATAGAACAAGGAAACACTGAGTGGTTTAAAGTTGAGAAAGGTGTGCGTCAGGGCTGTACACTTTCACCCTATCTCTTCAATTTATACGCTGAGCAAATAATCCGAGAAGCTGGACTTTGTGAGGAAGAACGTGGCATCAAGATTGGAGGAAGACTCATTAACAACCTGATTATGCAGATGACACCACTCTGCTTGCTGAAAATGAAGAGGATTTAAAACATTTACTGATGAAGATCAAAGATCATAGCTTTCAATATGGGTTACAACTAACATCAACAAAACAAAAATCCTTACGACTGGGTCAGCATGTAACTTCACATTAAATGGAGAAAAGATTGAGGTTGTCCAAGATTTTGCTTTGCTTGGCTCTATAATCAACACCCGTGGAAGCAGCAGTCAAGAAATCAAAAGACGCATTGCTCTAGGAAAAGCTGTGGCAAAAGATCTCTTTAGAGTATTGAAAAGCAAAGATGTCACACTGAAGATGAAGGTGCATCTGACTCATGCCATGGTATTTTCAGTGGCATCATATGGTTGTGAAAGCTGGACATTGAACAAGAGAGACAGAAAAAGAATTGATGCTTTTGAATTGTGGTGCTGGACACGTCTATTGAATATACCATGGACTGCCAAAAGAACCAACAGATCTGTCCTAGAAGAAGTACAACCAGAGTGCTCCTTGGAAGCAAAAATGGCCAAACTGCGTCTTACATATTTCGGACATATAGTCAGAAGAGAACAATCCCTGGAGAAGGACATCATGTTTGGAATAGTGGCAGGTCAACGCAAAAGAGGAAAACACTCCACCAGATGGATTGACACAGTGTCTGCAACAATGGGCTTAAACATAAATAAGATCATTTGCCTGGCACAGAATCGACAAGTGTTTCGATCTGCTGTACATAGGGTCGCTATGAGTTGGACTCGACTTGACCGCACCTAACAACAACAACATTTAGTTCCTTCAAACATATCCTTTACCCAGACAGTAAATATACTGATAAAAACTTAATAGCTATCCACAACTATTACTCTTGGGGAAATAATGAGGGAAGTTGAGAAAGCAATTTTGAAGATTTCCACTAGTTTTAAGCTTTCACAATTCAGTGACATCATCTCTTTTAGAGTTTGCAGTTTGTTTCCTTCTTTGTCTAGTCTACTATCATCCCTGCTATACCTATAAGTACTCCTATTTTTAGGGTTTTCCAACAAATAAACATTATGAAAAAACCCTATATAAAGGATATATACATCATTTGCCAACTACTCCATATGGAAATTGTAGCTTTCTATAATGAAAGATCCCTATGTGTGTGTCAGCTTCTGCTGTGGGGAAGTGTTTCTGGGCTGCTGAAAGCTATGTCACTGGTATCTCAAATACCAGAAGGGCATGGTGGACAGGTTTCAGCTGAGCTTCCAGGCTAAGACCAACTAGAGAGAAGGACCTGGCATCCCACTCCTCAAACAATTAGCCATTGAAAACCTTATGAACAGCAGAGAACCACTGTCAAATAGGAAATTGTTTCATTCAGTTATACATAGGGTCACTATGAGTCGAGAGCACCTAACAACAACATGCAGATATCTTGGAAAATTTCTTTTCCTGTAACTCACAAAATTTCCTCTTAATTTTTGCTAAATCCCCCAATGTTCTAGCCAAACACAAGTATTTACTAATCTCTGAACATGCCTACCATTTCTCCTTTGCATGTGCTACCCTAGTTCAAGTGACTTTCTCTGTCTGGAATTATTATTTGATCCTTCTTTCCACAGGTCAAATTCTAAGTTATTCCACAAAGCTCTATAAGCTCTTGTATGCCCTATTCAACTCCATAGGCAAAGCCAGGCACCATGATGCATGCCTATAATCCTAGCCAACTTGGAAGGATGAGGCAGGAGGATCTCGAGCACAAGGCCATAGGCAGCTTGAGCAAATTAGCAAGATCTTGTCTCAAAATAAAAAAATTAAATGATGCTGGGGTGTGGTTCATTGTTGGTGTACTTGTTTAGCCTACACAAAACCCTGGGTTCAATTCCCCAATACTACTCAAAAACAAAACAAAACAATAAAAACACCCACAAAAACTTCCTTAGGAAAAAAATAATTCCTCCTGGAGCTGGAGATATCACCTAGCAGTAGAGTACTTGCCTAGTATGCACAAGGCCCTGAGTTCAACATCCAATACTGGAAAAAAAAAAATTCCCTTTCATTATGCTCCCATAACATTCTATTTAAAGTTATTATTTTCAGATAACAATGTAATTAGTTATATACTTGTTGCTATAGTTTGAATGTGTCCTCCATAATTCACATACTGGCCCAAGTTTAACAATATTGGTAGATAGGGGCCACTGGGTCATAAGGACTCCACCCTCACAAATGGATTAATGTTATCTTTCAGGAGTAAGTTCTCACTCTCAAGGGAATGGAATAGTTACTGTGAGAGCAGTCTGCTGGTATAAAGTGAGGCCATCCCTGGTGTTTTGTTTCTTCTGCACACATTCACTTGCCCTTCTACTGTTTTCTGCAATGTTTGATGCAACACAGTCTTTCCCAAAGGTAGCTACCTGTTTGTTCTTGGATTTCCAGTCTCCAGCACTGTGAGCTAAATAAACTTCTTCCCCTTTATAAGTTACCCAGTCTCAGGTATTTTGTTGTATCAGCAGAAAACAGACTATGACACTTGTCTTTCAAATTCAGAGTCCCATATTATCCTGAATTCCTGATGTCTAGCTTGTACAATGCCTGATACAAAGCAGAACCACAGTAAGTGCCCAATAAATAAATACTCCTGGGACTAGAAGCACAGTTTAGTGGAAGAACAATTGCCTAGCATGGGCAAGACCCATGCTAGGGTTGAGTTTGAATCTCAACACCAGAAATAAACTCTCACTAAATTCCTCCACTGTCATCCATTATGTAATGGTGTCTTCTGAAACTTAATAATCCATTTCCAACCATTTCAGAGTAGCATGCCTACATTGTTATTGTTAGATGCCTCTGAGTCTGTGTCCAACTCAGTGACCCTATGTACAGCAGACAAAACACTACTGTTGTGTTTCTCTGCTATTTATAGGGTGCACCAGGGAGTGGCAGCAACAGAAGATTTGTTAGTACAGGAGAGACTGATCAAATAAGAGGGGAAAAAAAAAAAAAAAACAAGCTGGGGATATAGGGAAGGGAGGGGAAGAGAAGGCAAGGTCAGGTCAGGTCTGGAGAAGTCACTATGAGTTTATGGACGTCAATATAGGGAGAAGGATACAAAAATACATACAGATGTGTGTATGTGTTCATATGCACACATATACATATTCTGTATCAGGATTATCACTGTTACCTCACTGCTTTCAATACATATAAATATAGAAACAATATAGATCCCAATGCATGTAAATTTGTAGCTCTGCATATATATGAGATATGATTAAAAAATACAAGACATGCTTAAATAAAAATTTACTACAGTAAAAGACACATTGCCATTAATCCCCCTCAAACTACTCCCCTTGACTTTGAACACACTTATCCCATCATTCTTGACAGTTTCTGAAGCAATTCTGGGAGTTCTCTTTGATGTCTTTAGTTTCATTCTCTATCATAACAATGCTGTGTCACACATGGATTCTGGTATGGCAATTTCTGTCAAATGAAAACATTATAGTGTGTCCTCGTCCACCTTATTCAGTAGATCTGGCACCATGTGACTACTAGCTCTTCTCTAAGGTCAAAATGACAATGAAAGGTAAAGGTTTTGAATTGATTCAGGACCTTAAGGCAGTCAAGACAGCAGAAAGCAGCAAGAATGATGGGATAAATGTGTTTGAAGCCAAAGGCAATATTCTGACAGAAATTTATGGCAATGTGTCTTTTACTGTAACAAATTTTGTATATTTCAATATTCACTGTATTTTTTGATCATATCAAGTACACAGGCAGCATTTAGTTCCTAGTTACACCAAATGAAAAGGCTTGAGACTAGCGATATCTCAAGAACCAATGAGCACATCTAGTGCCCACCTTGGTTTCTAAATACCATTCTTATCTAAACAAATCAACTCTCCTTGGAGAAATAATTTCTGAGCTAGAAGAATAATGAGATGAGCTAGGAATATATTGTTGTGTCACAAGTAAGGAAATGTTCACAGACTGACAGAAACATATCAAGAGACTAAGAAGTAAGCTTAAAGAGGCGCCACCAACCAAGCATCAGATATTCCTGAGCATCAAAATAAATGACACTAATAGAGTATGAGGGCTGGGATTTAGCTCAGTGGGTAGAGCACTGCGCTGCAGTCTCTGAGGTCCCGAGTTCAATTCCCAGCACCACAAAAATGGGAGAAGGGCCTGGCAATCCACTCCCAAGGCAATCCCGAAACAGTCAGCCATTGAAAACCCTATGAGGGTCGCTATGAGTCGGATACCAACTCGACAGCAACTAACAACAACAACAACAAAATAGAGTATGAACCACTAACATATCAACACATAAGTCCAGTCTATAATTGGGGAGTAAAGAAAGCTTTTCTTTATAATAGAATCCTGAAAATTATGAAAGAAATTTCAAAATTAGAAATAACATTGATGCCGGGCGTGGTGGTGCACGCCTGTAATTCTAGTGGCTCAGGAGGCGGAGGCAGGAGGATCACAAGTTCAAGACCAGAGGCACTCTGCGTAATTTAGTGAGACCGTCTCAAAAAGTAAAAAATGGGCTGGGGGTGCAGCTCAGTGGTCCAGCACTTGCAGAGGATGCAAGCACGAGGCCCTGGGTCCAACACCCAGTACGGAAAAAAAAAAAAAAAAAAAACAGCATTGATCACAGCAATAAATTAAGTCAAAAAATAGCAATAGGCCAGGTATGGTGGCACATATGCCTGTAATCTCAACACTCAGGAGGCTGAGATGGGAAGATTCCAAGTTCAAAGCCAGCCTGGGCTACATGTGAGTTCCAGGCCAGCCTGAGCTCCACAGCAAGACCATATCTCAAAAACCAGAAATAAATAAATAAAAGCTGAAATCATATATCACCTGATAGACTGCAATAAGAACACAAAATCACTTCTGTGATGTTTCTGTTGAAAATACATAATCTGCACTTAATCGCAAGAGAAACAGACAACTCCAAATGGGTGACATTCTAAAAAATAATTGGACTATAATATTCACAGGTATCAAAGTTACGAAAGTCAGGAAAGCCTAAATTATTATTTCTGACTAAAGGAGACCAAACAGCAAAATGCATTTGTGATCTTCTGCATTTTTGAGAAAACTGGGGAAATATGAATCAGACAATAGTCTGATTCAGACAATAAGTCATCATTGTTAATTTTGATGACTATATTGCAGGCATATGAGAATTTTTTTTTTCCTTTTCGCAACACTGGAATTGGATTTGGGGCCTATCACATACCAGGCAAGTGCTCTAAAACTGAACCATATCCCCAGCCCAAGAATCATTTTCTTTATCAGAAATACACACTATAGTGTTTGGAGTTAACAGGGTATTATATTGGTAAATTATTCTCAAATGGCTTAAGAAAGGAAGAGCTCCTTGTACTATTCTTGCAACTTAATATGATGTGTTTTTGTTAGGTGCTAGCTCACACTGATCTTATGTACAACAGAATAAAACACTCCCCAACAAGGCACCATGCCCAGCACTATGTCAGTGCTTCTCTGCTATTCCAACTTGCTATACAACTTTGTTTTTCCCTTTAATTTTGAAACAATTTCAATTACATTTTAAATGAACTTAAGAGATACTAAAAATACAGACATTACTACAAAGATCTTCTTTGAATAGAATCAAAGGCAAAAATAATAAAAAATAATTGTATAGGCCAGGTGTAATGGTACATGCCTGTAATCCTAGCACTTGGGAGGCTGACACAGGAGGATCACCACAAGGTATAGGCCAGCATGGGCTACACAAGAAATTCCAGGTCACCTTGGCTACAAAGTAAGACTCTTCACTCAAAAAAATAAATAAATAAAAAATAAAAAGCAATTGTACACATTAAATAAAAATGTTAAACTTCTATACTAGAATCAAATTAATCTGCTACCAACAAAAACCAAGAGGATGTACTTAAAATTAAAAATCATATGTTAGGGGTTTGGGGCATACTTCAATGATAGACTGCCCAGCTAGTATACTTGAGTTTCTGAGTTTGATCCCAACTACTGCCAAAAAAAAAGAAAAGAAAAGGAAAAAAAAGGTTAAATTTTGGACAAAAACATAAGACAATAGAATGTTATCGCTAATATAAAATGCCTTGACAAAATAAAATCACAATATTAGCATCACACGAGCATAAACAAATAAATATACAAGGTCAATTAGCAAATGAAAAACACCTAAAAGAAACTTAAGAATATTTCCTAATAATTGTCACTAAAAAGAAATAGTATTTTTTTAATGGCAACACATAGTTCACTTAAAATGACAGGCAGTAACGAGCAATTTTACACATTGCTAATGCTGTATATATGGCTGAGGTTTAGCTCAGTTGGTAGAGTGTCTGCTCTGCACTCACTGAGGAGCCAGGTTCAATTGCTAACACCGCAAAAATGGGAGAAGGATGTGGCAATCCACTCCCAAAGCAATCCCCAAACAATCAATCAATGAAAACCCTATGATGGCTGTTATGAGTCAGACATGACTCAATGGCACTTGACAACAACAACAATGTAGTATGAGTTGGTAACTACATTCTAGAGGACAATTTCACACAACCCAGTGAAGCTTCCAAAACAGTCATACCCTTTTACATAGATTCTAATGGTGAAAACTACATTCCTGACAGCAAACTAGGCCTTCTAATAATAGGAGGTTGCTTAATTAAATCATAATTTATTGTAACTAATAATACTTTACTACAAAAAACTAAGTATCCACAAAAATATGGCAGAAACATCCCTTACTGACACAAAAAGACTTTTAGGATTAGTAAGTTTCAAAAGCAGAAAACTCAATATAAGCAATACGATACAAATGGGTTTTTTTGTTTTGTTTGTTTGGTTGGTTTTGGTTTTGGTTTTTTTGCGGTACTGGGGTTTGAACTCAGGGCCTTGCGCTTGCATGCTTGCAAGTGCCAATTGCCAGACCATTGAGCTGCATCCCCCAGCCCACTTTTTTGCTTTTTGAGACAGGATACCGCTAAGTTATACAGACTGCGTCTGGTCTGGATCTTGTGATCCTCCTGCCTCCGCCTCCCAAGCCGCTGGGATTACAGGTATAATATTACAGGCAAAAATGCACAGAACAAACCTAGAAGGATCTTGAACAGGAAAACTTAAGAAGGTTTGTGTCTTATATCCTTCTATTTGCTTCTCTGGCTTTTCAAGTATTTTAAAATATTAATTATTGAATAAAAAGATTTTTAATATCAAAATATCTAAAATCTCAAAATTGCCTACAATGACATTCTTCCACAGATGGAATATATGTACTTTCACTTAAATGGTAATACTATGTTTAAAGGCACATTGGATAATGAGAAAATTTTCTACAAGCCAGTACAGCATGTAACAATAACGTATACATTCAATCGGGAAAAATATATAAAGACAGCAGCAAACATTAAGTGGTTTTTTGTTTTCACAGTACTAGGAGGCTAAGCACAGGGTATGCTGCTCTGCTGCAGAGCTTCATACTAAACATTTTTATTTTTTATTTTGAAACAAAGTCTAGCCAAATTGTGCAGGCTGCCTCCAGTCTTGAACTCACAGTGCCTCTACTTCAGCCTCCTGAGTAGCTGGGATTACAGGTATAAAACATGGCATCCAGCTTTATTTATTTATTTATTTATTTATTTATTTATTTATTAAGTTTAAACACAGAGTCTCACTATAATACTCAGGCTAGCCATGAATTCCTGGGCTCAAGAAATCCTCTTGCCTCAGCCTCCCAGGAACCTGAGACAATAGGTAGCTACCACCATACTCACATTAGGTGTTTTTTTCATTATTTAAAGATCAAAAATAAGTCACACTTTGAGGGGAGATATGTAATTTTCTAATACAGAATTATTTTTAATAAATAATATATGAGCCAAGCATTGTGGAGCACACCAGTAATCCCAGCAACTTGGGAGGCAAAAGCAGGAGAAACGCGAGTTTGAAACCAAAGGCAGCCTACAAAACTTGGTAAGATCTTGTCTCAAAATAAAAAAATTAAAAATGGACTAGGAGTGCAGGTCTGTGGTAGAAGACTTCCAAAGTATGTGCGAGGCCCTGGGTTCAATCCCTACTATGGCAGGGGCTGGGTGAAACAATATATGATATCATAATGAATGGTATGTGAAATAATAATTCAAATCCAGTCCAGAGATGTGGTACACATCTATAATACCAGTGAGTTGGAAGGCTAAGGCTGAAGGATAGTGAGTTCAAGACAAAGGCAGCCTAAACAATTTAGCAAGACCTTATCTCAAAATAAAAATAAAAAAGGGGCTAGTGGGTGCAGCTCAGTAGAAGAGCACTTGTCTAGTAGGTGCAAGGACCTGGGTTCAATTCCTAATGGGGGGGCGGGAGGCAATCCAAATCTAATAAACCTTAATATTTGAAAAGGCCGTAATTCTTTAAGGACAAACCTAGAAAGACTAAAATGTCCTATAAACAATTAAAATAATACATACCTACATTAGAATAAAAGCTGACACAGGTTTGTTTGTGAGTTTTATACTCCTATGACCTTAGTAAGATTTTTAATACCTACAGTGTAGGGCAATAATGCTATTTTTTCCCCTACATCTCTCTAGAATTTGAGTGAGGCTTTTAAGTTAAAAAAACACACCAAAAACCTCTCCCATCTCCAAGTTTCAGGACAAAAAAATGATACTCAAACAGTAATAAAATAATATCCACTGTACCTTATTATAACGATCATGTGGAACAGACTGTAAAACGATTGGTTCCATTGTAGAAACATTGGCAAATTGTACCTCTGGAATATACAGGGCACAAACAACATGAGCCCAACCTAAAAATAAGTAAAAATAAAGTCATATTTTTAAAGTTTTATCATAAATAAAATTACTACCTTTCTAAAAAGATCCCTTATAGGGACTATTTAAACAAATGCCCAACAAAGTCATAACAAAATCTCTTTACTTCTGCATGAGAATAGTCAAAGCACTACTGACAAAGGATTCTTAATGGTAACATAAGGGGAAACATTTATAAATTCATATGCTGACATTGACACTTCTTTAAGGGCAGACTAAATTCAGACCAACTCTACTTTTGAAACCCCTTTAAAAGCAGTTTTAAGGATGTGGCTCAGTGGTAGAGTACTTGCCTAGCATTTATGAAGCTCTGGCTTCCATCCTCAGCACCGTAATCAATATACCAAGAAATAAATACTTAAAATAGTATAAATACTTAAGTTTTAGAAGCTGGGGATGTAGCTCAGTGGTGGCATGTGTGAGGTCCTGGGTTCCATTCACAGCACCACACCACAACAAAACAACAAAAAAATTTTAGGCCTGGGGATGTAACCCAGTGGCAGAGTGCTTCCCTAGTGTTCATAAGGTCCTGGATTCCATCCCCAGCACCTCAAAAAAAATTTTTAATATTTTTCTTAAATGTCAATATTAATTTAACTTTTATATTACTGTCAATATTTTAAATGTTAATATACTTTACTATTTTAAATTCTCATTTCAAATATTTTAGCAACTGATAATAATGTTTCTTTTAAGTTTTAAATATGACTAAAAGTATTAAAGGCTGGGATTTAGCTCAGCTGGTAGAGCGCCGCTCTGCAGTCTCTGAGGTCCGGAGTTCAATTCCCAGCACAGCAAAAATGGGAGCAGGATATGGCAATCCACTCCCAAGGCAATCCCAAAAAACAGTCAGCCATTGAAAACCCTATGAGGGTCGCTATGAGTCGGATACCGACTCGATGGCACCTAACAACAACAACAAAAGTATTAAGAGCTGATGTAATAGTGAAGAGTGACTATAACACTGTGGAAACAAAGGAAGTCCAGAAAGGTGAGTACAATCAAAGGAGAAAGTAAAAAAAACCCCAGACTCTTTCAACTGTGACCAGGAAGAGCTAAAGGCCATGATTAAGAACAAACTAAAAGTACAGAGGTCCTCAAAGAGACCAGACCTGGGCTTTGATCAAGTAAGTTAGTACTAAACTAACAAATAACCACTAGACACCAAACAGCAGTAAATATACTTCCTCTCTGAACAGTATTACTATCAATTTGGCCAATTTATACAGATTTAACACATTGAAACTACAAAAATTATTGGGAAAGGAACTAGTTTAAAAGATATTTACAGGGTCTTTTTTTTTCTTCTTCCTTCCCTCCTCCCTCTCCCTTTCTTTTTCTTTCTTTCGTTCTTTCCCCCTCCCTTCCTTTCCCTTTCTTTTCCTCCCTTCGTCCTTTCCTCCCTCCCTTCCTTTCACTCTTCCTTCCTTCCTTTCACAGTACTGGAGGATTCAACCTACGGCTTAGTGTGTACTTTGCAAGCGTTCTACCACGGAGCTGCACTTCTAGACCCTTTATCTTGAGACAGGGTCTCACTAAATTACACAAGCTGCCTCTGGCCTTGATCTTTCAATCACCCTGCCTCATTCTCTCTGAGTTGCTAGGATTACAGGCATGCACCACAGGGCCTGGCTGGTTTCTTTCTATATTTTATGTGAAATATACACACAGTAGACTGAATTTAGGGCATGAAAACTGTAATCCCTAGAACATTCACTACATAAATGTAAATTACTATATGTATAGAAAAAAGATATGGCCAAAAAGGCAAGTTAAGGAAATCAATTAAATTCAAGTATAATAGTAATTAGTTGCATTATTAAATTGATTAAAATTCAGTACTGAGAGGCATGATGGCAGATACCTCCTAGTTACTAGGGAGGCTGAGGCAAAAGGATCCCAAGTTCAAGGACAGCCTCAGCAATGTAGGGAGACCTTGTCCCAAAATAAAAACATTAAAAGGGCTAGGACTGAAACTCAGTAGTGGAATGATTGCCTAATATACATGAGGTCCTAGGTTCAATGCTCAATACTGAGAAAAACAACAACAACAGAAGCTAAAAAGTAGTAACAAAGGAAGAAGAGGAACTATAAAATGAAAAATCAATGTTAGGAAATAAAAAACTTTCAATTGTTTGAGATAAAGTAACAGGGACCAAATTTGGCCTCCTGCATGCAACAGTTCATATACCCAACACCAAAATAATGGACAAAATACTTAAGACAATGATTTTTGCATGACGGTGGATATAAGGCAGAGGAAGATAACCCCAAAAAGACAAGTAACAAATGAGCTGAGCCCTGGATTTGCCCCAACTTACTGTCTTGATAGCTTTGTCCGGCCATGGCACAAGAAATTTCTGGAGTCTAAGAAATGGAGCTAAGACTCTGGTGAGAACAAAACAGCTAAAACTGGCGGAACGGAGTACAGAAAATGAGTGTTCATCATTGAGAGAGAACACTAGTAATATGCAGAGGATACCATTTGAATAGTCATCAGAGTACTTGATCAGTGTGTGTAAAGAACATTTACCTGAAAATGGGGAAAGGCCCTTCTAAAAGGTCTAGACAGAACAGTGGTCAGCAGGCCCAAAGAGCCAGAAGCAGTACATAGTCTCATAAACCAGAGTGAAAATCTGAAAATTCACAGTGTTGAATAGAAAACTCAGGCAGGTCTTGCCTCAGCAGTGAGGAATAACTACCCCTAGACCAAATACTATTCCAGATCCAATCTGAAAATTACAAGAACAAGAGTCAAAAGGATCAAATTGTTCCCAAACATCTTAACTGGATCTCAAAACAAAGCTTGTTGTTAGTTGTTGTTGTTAGGTGCTGTCGAGTCGGTATCCGACTCATAGCGACCCTCATAGGGTTTTCAATGGCTGACTTGTCTCGGGATTGCCTTTGGAGTGGATTGCTAGGTCCTTCTCCCATTTTTGCGGTGCTGGGAATTGAACTCAGGACCTCAGAGACTGCAGCGCAGCGCTCTGCCAACTGAGCTAAATCCCAGCCCCAAAACAAAGCTTAAAAAAATATTTAAAAGGATGTGAAACAACCACATTCACAACAGCAAAAATAATGAGGAGGCAGCTCCAAGGACAAGTACCACCAGAGAAACACTAAAAAAAAAAAAACAAGCAGGAATTGTCAAAACTTATCATATCAGAACTCTGTCATGGCAAAAGGTTTGCAGCAACCAAGGAAACACTGAATTTTTAAAAAAGGGAAAAATGATAGGAAGCCTTTGGCATCTTTACTTTCCCTTGACCTCTGCACGCCTTAGGTTGGGACAAGGTCTTGAATATCACAGCTACAATTCTCAAGATGGAACTGTGGTCTTTGATTTCAGAATGAGCAGAGCAAACTTTTATGTGGAAAGAATTGTGTCTGTCCCTATTCCATAGGGTCTGGAGACTAATGAAGGACTGAGGCAATGTGCTTGTCTTTCTTCTCTCAGAACTCACTCAAAACAGAAAAGCAGTCCTCAAGATCACTGAGAGGCAGACAAACAATCCACAGATGCCCAGGAGAAAAGATTATAGTTGATGTATACACAACAGAGTGCCAAAAGCACAGGAAGAAAAACTAGGGAAAAAGCTGCTTGGAGAAATTTGTGCTGTTCAAAAGCACCTGGGTGAGCTGAAGCAGGGGTCCCCCAATCACTGGGCCACAGACTAGACCTGTATCATCGTATTTACATCTATACTTATGGCTGCTGCCCCTTCCTGTATCCACCTCTTACCAAATCAGCATCCCCCAACCCAGCCGCCATCCATGGAAAAATTGTCTCCCACAAAACTGGTCCCTAGTGCCAAAAAAGTTGGGGACAGCTATGCCTATAGCAAAGGACTCAAACTCAGAAAAGACCTGAGAAGACCCTAAATTTTCATCTTGGGCTGGAATCTAGGTACAGTGCCCGCAGGAACTGAAGGGTAGGGCAGAGCTGTAAATAGACTGGTGAATCACTGAATGAATGCCCAGCACATAGTCTTGGCAAACACAGAAAGAGATGTTTCTTCTCTTTTCTTCTGTGTTCTCTTTCTCATTATTTCTCACCTAATGTTCAACAAAATCTTTGCCAAAACACTAACTGAAGACAGATACAAAGGCTTCCATAATTACATAACAAAGAATATATATTTTACAACTCATTAAAACAACAAACAGCATTGGCATACAGAAATCAACAAAACTAAGGAAAGTTGAAGAATCTGATTTCTAGTTACCACAGTATAATATTCAATGTCTAGTTTTTGGTTTTGGTTTTGCACTGGTAGGGACAGAACTTGGGGCCTTACACATGCTATGGAAGTACTCTACCAATGAGCAATACCTCTGAGCCAAACATGTATTTTTTAAAATAAGAGACAAAGCATGCAAAAAAAAAAAAAAAAGTATGCCCCATTTATAAGAGAAACTAATAGAAATCATCCCTGTATAATAACAACATTGGATTTACAAGGCAAAGATTTTAAATCAACTGTCTTACATAGGAGTTGGATACCAACTCGATGGCACCTAACAACAACATATGCTCAAGGAGTTAAGTATCAATGAAAACATAGTTGTGTTTAAAAAACAACAACAACAAAAAAAAAAACCCTGTGCTGCAACTCAAGAGACTAAGGCAGGAGGATCATGAGTTCAAGACCAGAGACAGCCTGTACAACTTAGCAAGAATTTATCTCAAAATAAAATAAAGGGAATGGGGCACAGCTCACTGATACAGCATTTGCCTAGCATGTGTTAGCCCCCAGATTCAAACACCCCAAGAACCTGGGGGGTGAGGGGAGAACCAAACAAAATTTCTGGAGTTACAATTTATAATAACTAAAATGAAAAATAAAACAGATGGAACAGGCACAGGGGGGCACATCTATAATCCCAGCCACTCAGGAGGCAGGGACAGAAGGACCACGAGTTCCAGGCCCTCGAGGTAGTTCACATAACTGAACGAGACCCTGACTCAAAATAAAACATAAAAAATAAACTAGGGGTTCAGCCCAGTGGTTGAGCACTTGCAAAGTATATGCAAAGCCCTGAGTTCAAACCTCAAGTAAAAAGGAAAGGAGAAGAGGGGAAAGGAGAGGAGGGGGAGGGAAAAAAAGAAAAGAAAGAAAGAGAGAGATAAGGGGGGAGAGAGAGACAGGAAAAGAGGGAGGAAAGGAAGGAAGGGAAGGCAGGAGGGAGGGAGAGAAGGAGGGAGGAGGGTAAGGGGAGTGAAGCCAAGGAGGGAAAAGGAGAAGAGAGGGAGGAGAGGGAAAGGGAAAGGGAAGGAAAATACATTAGATGATGTTAACAGCAAATATGAGTAGGTAAAAGGAAAAAAAAGACCAAACTTGAAAATAAGTCAACTGAAACTGAATCTGAGGAACACTGGAGGAAAAAAAAAATACTTTGTGTCTATATAACCTGTAGGACACAATCATGCCTACAAACACATATAATGGACTTTCCAGAAGCAGAGGAGCAAGGGAAGTAGAGAGAATATTTAAAGATATAATGACCCTAAACGAACAAACAAACAAATAAATGCTGGAGAGGATGTGGGGAGAAAGGAAGCCAAGTACACTGCTGGTAGAAATGCAGGTTGGTACAGGAAATCAGTATGGAGGTTCCTCAAAAAAATAAAAATAGAATGACCATATGACCCAGCTATATTCATACTCAAAGGAACAAAAATCAACATATCATAGAGATATTTGCTCATCCATGTTTACTGAGGCACTATTCACAACAGCCAAGATATGGAATCAACCTAGGTGTCCATCAACAGGTGAGTGGATAAGGAAAACGTGGTACACCAGGGAGTTTCATTCGCCATAAAGAAGAGTGAAAGTACAGTATTTGCTGGAAAATGGATAGAACTAGAGATTATCATTTTAAGCGAAATAAGCCAGACCCAGAAAAACAAACATCTCATGTTTTCTCATATGTGGATGTTAGATTTCAATATATATTCAATATTAAAATATATAGGTCATGCCAGGTGAGGTGACTCATGCCTATCATCTCAGCAACTTGAGAGACAGAGGCAGGAGGATCACAAGTTCAAGGCCAGAGGTAGCTTACATAACTTAGTGAGACCCTGACTCAAAAAATAAAAAATGAGCTAAGGGTACAGCCCAGTGGAACAGTGCTTGCTTAATACATGCAAGGCCCTGGGTTCAACCCCCAAGACCATATAAAGAAAAAATTAAAAAATAAAACATGTAAGTCATAAAAGGGTAACAGGAGATATGGGACTAAAGAGAAGGGGGAGGGGCAACAAGAAAGAGTAATAGGGGAAAGTAAGGGAAATACCATCTTTTGCCCTCAAGGTAAAATCTGGATGTATACATATGCAAGTAGAAGGGGGACCATTAAGGAGGAAGGGGATGGGAGAGGTGAACATGAGCAATATACAATGATATGCATGTATGGAAATGTCATAATGAGACCCAGTGAGTTGTACATTAACAAATTACTAATAAAAAAAAAGATATAATGACCCAAAAGTTCCAGAACTTTATAAACCACAAGAATCCATACACTTAAGATGCTCAAAAACCCTCAACAAGATGAAAAAGGAGCCACACCGACAAACTATGAACAATGTTGAAAGCCAAAGAAAAGATAAAATCTTGAAAACATTGAGTAGCTATTTATTACCTACCAGAGATATCCTGTAAGAGCATATGGTCCCCAAGAGATGATGGTCTTATGATTTTTCAACTTTACAATGATGCAAAAGCAATATATATTCAGTGGAAATTATACTTCAAATTTGGAATTTTGAGCTTCTAGCAGGCTAGCAACACATAGTACCATATTCTCACCCAGTAAACTACACTGACATGAGTGTAAACAACAAGTAGTCTATAGTACTGTGGTGCCAAGTTATGATGCTCAGCAGTAAAGTCTACTAAATGTATTTTCAGTACACAATACAGTTACAAGTAGTATAACAGCATTTCAGTCAATGACAGATCACATATACAACCACAGTCCCATAAGATTATGGAGGTAAAAATTTCCTATGACCTAGAAATGTCAATGCCATCATAATGTCCCAGTGCAATGCATTACTCACATGTTTATGATGATAGTGGTCTAAACAGACCTACTATTATGAGTAGTATAAACCTGTAATTGTGTATAGTACATAATACTTGATAACAATAATAAGCAATTATGTTACTGTCATATGTATTTACTATACTATACCTTTTAGAGTATACTGCTACTTTAAAAAAAAAGTTAAGTTAACTGCAAACTCAGGCACATTCTTCAGCAGGCATTCCAGAAGGCATTGTTATCATAGGTAATAAAAAACTTCATGGGCTTTGGTTGCTGTTTTTGCTTTTCTTACAGTTGTTGTTTTTCTTGGAATTGAACTCAGGTCGTCCTCACATGCTAGGCAAGTGCTCTACCACTGAGCTACACTCCCAGACCTCCACAAATGTTACTGTTCCTGAAGATCTTCTGTTGTTGTTAGGTGCCATCGAGTCGTGTCCGACTCATAGAGACCCTCATAGGGTTTTCAATGGCAGATTTTTTTTTTTCCAGGATTGCCTTGGGAGTGGGTTGCCATGTCCTTCTCCCATTTTTGCGGTGCTGGGAATCGAACTCAGGACCTCAGAGACTGCAGAGCAGTACTCTACCAACTGAGCTAAATCCCAGCCCCTGAAGATCTTCTAGGGGGACAATATGTGGAGGTGAAAGACTGAGACTGACACTCCTGACCCTGTGTAGTCTAGGCTAATGTATGTGTTTCTGCCTTTGTTTTTAACAAAAAAAAGTGAAAAGCTAAGTAGGGTCGGGCCTGGTTAGTACTTGGATAGGAGACTGCCTGGGAACACCAGGTACTGTAGGCTTGGGAGAAGGACCCAGTAACCCACTCCCAAAAAACAAGTGCCACTATAAACCCTGTGAATAGTAGAGAAGCACTAAAAACAGCATTTCATCTATTGTACATGGGGTTGCTGTAAATCGGGCACTGACTCGATGGCACCTAACAACAACAACATTGTTGTATAATGTTTTCGAAGTGTTATTACAAAATGGTCAAAAGATTTTTAAAAATTAAAAGTTAATATTTTGGTATAGCTATATAATGTTTTTGAAGTGTTACTACAAAACAGTCAAAAGATTTTTAAAAATTAAAAGTTTATAAAGCAAAAAAGATGTAATAGGTTTAGGTCTATAACTGAGGAAAATGTTTATAAGTGTAATATGTATTCTAAGTGTACAGTAGTGCACAGTCATGTTGCAGGCCTTCACATTCATTCACTCCTCACACACTGATTCACCCAAAGCAACTTCTAGTCCTGCATGCTCCATTCATTAAGTGCCCTATACAGGTATACACTTTTACCCTTTATATCATCGTTTTATTATATCTTTTGTATGTTTGGATACACGAATACCACTCTGTTGAAACTGCCTGTAACATTCAGTAGAGTAATGTGTTATATAGGTTTATAGCCTAGCAGTTGTAGGCTATACATATAGCCTATGCGGATAGTATGCTATACCATGTAAGTTTGTGTAAGTATATGCCATGATGGTGACCCAGTGACAAAACTGCCTAATAAAACATTCCTCAGATCTTATCCGTATCATTAAGCAGTACATGACTGTACCTAAAACATTAAGATGATAATAATGAACTTTTAGCCAATAAATTTTAAAATTTAGATGAAACAGACGAATTGCCAAAAACTACAACTTACCAAAACCAACCACAATAAAAATAGAAATTTCAAATAATTCTTCAACCACTAAAAAAATTATTTATAATTAAAACCTTCAGAAAACTCAAGATACAGATTTAACAGTGAATCCTATCAAACATATACAGATATTACAGATATTACACAGATGCTTCCAGAAAAAGAATCCTTTCCAAGTTGTTATAAGACTAGCATAAAATTAAAGCAAAAATTGGATAAGACTATTAAAAACAAAGAAATCACAGCTTAATTTCTCTCATAACAGATGTCAAAATCCTCTAAAAAAAAAAAAAAGTCAGTTTAATCCCACGATAATTGGATTTATTCTGGGAAAACAGGAAAATCAACCAATATAATTTCTGACAGAATTAGGGAAAAAAATTATACAATCATCTCAGCGGAAAGAAAAAGCTATCATATCATGGGTTTCTTCACCAGTTACTTAATTTTCAAATTATTCCATAGTTTAATAATTCATGTCTACATATTCAAGGATGGTACCATGCTGTAAAGAAATACAGACTTCTCTGAGACAGGTAACTAAAAGTGAGGATGAAAATGAATACAGAGCCAGGCATGGTGGTGCACACCTTTAATCTCTGCAACTTGGGATGCTGAAGCAGGAGGACCACATGTTCAATGCCAGAGGTAGCCTGCATAACTTTCCCTGTCTCAAAATAAAAAAAGGTAAAAAAGGAGCTGGAGGTACAGCCCAGTCATAAAGCACTTGCAAAGTATATGCAAGGCCTTGGGTTCAGCCCCCACATGCCAAAAAAAAAAAAAAAAAAAATAGGAATATGGGTTGAGAAGCCAGGCGCAATGGTACAAGTATTCAGGAGGTTGGGTGAGGAAAGGAAGATTGCGAGTTTGAGGCCAGCATGGGTTACGTAGTAAGACCCTCTCTCAGAAAAAAACACAAAAAGAATACAGGATGAGTACCTCTATTCTAAAATGCATAGGACCAAAAGTATTTCAGATTTTGGAGGTTTTCAGGTTTTTTAATATTTACATAGACTTTACCAGATGAGCATCCCTAATCCAAAAACCCAGAGTTTGAAACTAATCCAAAATAAAAAAACTGATGCTCAAAAAGGTTTGGATTTTGGAGCATTTCACCTTCAGAATTTTCAGTTTAGGAATGCTTGGCCTGTGAAAAAGAATCCTCAGAAAAAGAACATCAAGCTAAGCAAATTAGTTCGGGCCTGTTACTTGCAGCACTCAGGAGGAGGAGGCAGGAGGTTCACAGGTTTGAGGCAAGAGGCAGCCTGCACAACTTAGCAAAATTCTGTCTCAAAATCAAATACAAGCTAGTGGTACAGCTCACGGGTAAAGGACTTGTTTAGCATGAGCAAGGCCCTGGGTTGAACCCTGCCAGTGCTGCAAAAAAAAATTAACTAAATAAAATAAAAAAGCAAAAAAACACAAGATTTTAACAACAAATATCTAGCTTATTCTACATAAAATAGTGAATGCTTAAGTTTGCCGACCAATTTTTAGAAAAACAGTTTCACTATTTAAAAAAATTTAGCAAATTAAGCCAGGCATAGGTGTGCACGTCTGTAATCCCAGCACTCAGGAGACTGAGGCCAGGGGATCATAAATTCAAGGCCACCCTGGGTTACAAATCAAGACCTTGTTAATAAATAAATAAATAAATAAATAAATCCAGGACTATTAATATTTAAGTAGCAAATCTTTCTTTTGTTTTTCTTTTTGTTTTGCGGTACTAAGGGATGAATCCAGGCCCTCGAGCTTGCATGCTTTGCAAGTGCTGTACCACTGAGCTGCACCCCCAGCCCATTTGTTTTTTCTTTTTGAGACAGGGTCTCGCTAAATTACAGGCTGCCTCTGGTCTCAAACTTGCAATCCTCGTGCCGCCGCCTCCCAAGTCACTGGGATTACAGGTGTATGCCACTACACCCAGCTAATACTTTTTAATAAAATAAAAGGAACTAGCAGATATTTTTAAATACTGTACCACTCAAGTTTTCAGTAAAATTGTTTTTCAAAAATCTCTGTACTTACCCCCATTATCTGTTCTTTTTAAAGCTCCATCTTTATGGGGACACAGTTCACATCTCTAATTAAAAAAAAAAAAAAAAAAAGAAAAGGAAATGAAGATTTTTTTTTTCAGATAACAGAAGCACATCTTCCCTACAACATCAAAATTAACAAATATATGGGAACAGCATTTGTACTAGTTGCCATCAGGAATATTCCAGAACATTCCTCATAAGATAACTGTTCTCAGTGAAAAGCAATCCTCTTCAGAACACCAAATTGGCAAGCTCTTTAAAAGTATATTTTAGAAGTTGGGTGTGGTGGTGCTTGCCTATAATCCCAACACCTTGGAGGCTGAGCCAGGAGGATCATGAGTTCAAGACCAGCCTGGGCTACATCGTGAGATTTTTGTCTCAAATAAATAAGAAATACATTTTAACTCTTAAAATCTTGCCTCAATATTTTTTAAATTTTTACACTGATAAAAATAAATAGTGGATATGCTGGTAGGCACCTATAGTCCCAAATACTTGGGAGGCTGAAGCAGGAGGATTAACTGAGCTCAGGAGTTTGAGATCAGTCTAGACAACACAGCAAGACCTCTTAATAAATAAGTAAATAAATAACCTCTCAACAAAGGACTGGGGCAAGGTTTTACACATTTCCCTAGATCTCTTTACTTTCTGATATCAGATAGGATTATTGTAGTCAAGTAGGTCTGGTTTCTCCTACAATGAACAGTAAACTCTATCTAGGCACAATACAGCCCATCTATTATTTTTAATCCCAGTACTTGTCAGGCAGAGGCAGAAGGATTTCAAGTTTAAGGCCAGCCTGGACTACACAGTGAAAACAAGGTCAGCTTAGGCTACAAAGTAATACCCTAACTCACCAAAAAAGACAGAGAGACAGAGACAGAGACAGAGACAAAGCCAAACTCAGTTCAATCCTCAGCAACCAAAAAATAAATAAAATTGTGAGCCACACACAGTGACGCACACCTATAATCCCAGCAATTAGGAAGGCAGAGGCAGGAGGATCACAAGTTCAAGACGAGAGGCAGTCTGCATAATTTAGCAAGACTCTGTCTCAAAAAGTAAAAAAACAGGCTGAGGGTGCAGCTCAGCAGTACAGCACTTGCAAAGCGTACAAGCACGAGGCCCTGGGTTCAACCCCCAATACCGAAAAACAAAATTTTTGTTTCAAAACTGTACAACAGCCTTCATGGGAGGGGAATACTGTTAATTATATAATTTATCTATGGGAAAGAAATGACTGCTCATATAACTAAATCTAATATCAACACAATGTCCAGAAATAGATTAATCTTTTCAATTACTAGGTATAAGATTATTTGGCAATTGAGAACAAAAAAATTCATATTAAAGCCATAGCCTTACTGATCATTAATATAAATTCAACATGTTTGAAAAACAATTGCAATATAATAATTAAAAGCAAAAATAATAAGTAACACACCTAAGAAATTAAATATTTTTCCCCTTTGGGCAATTCTTGGAGGTTGAACCCAGAGCCTCACACATACTTTGCAAGTGCTCTACCACTGGGCTGTACTCATGCCCATTTTTATTGTTTTATTTTGAGTCTAGGTCTCAGTAAGTCATGCAGGCTGCCTCTGGCATAGAACTTGCAATCCTACCTCAGCCTCTGGAGTCACTGGGATTGCAGGCATATGCTACCATACTTGGCTAGAGATTTAAATTTTCTACTAAAAACAAAAACACTAAAAGAGACAATTCAAAATTGACATGTTCCTAAACTTTTTTTAAATAAAGAAAGGGGATACACACTAGGAATGTAGCTCAGTTGGTACAGCACTTGTCTAGAATGCATGAGGCCCTGGATTTGAACTCAAAAACAAGAAAAAAGAAGAAAAACGTAGAAGTGCCAAATACATCAGAAAACATTTAGCCTTACTTATATCCAAAGAAATACAAACATATGACTCACAAAGCAAAGCTTTTCTTTTTTTGTTCTTTTGTTTTTGTTTTTTGGTTTTTTTTGGTTTTTTTTGCTTTTTGAGACAGGGTCTCACTATGTAACCCAGGCTGACTTTGAACTGTGGATCCTCCTGCATCAACCTCCTAAGTGCTAGGATGGCAGGTACAGCCACCAAACACAAATTAAAAGTAAAGTTTTCTTTTTCTATCTTTTTTTGTGTGTGTGTGTGATACCAGGGAGCTAATCATAGGGTCTTGTGTATACTTTACAAGTGTTCTACCACTGAGCTGCACCTCTAGCCCCTTTTTTATTTTTTAATCTTGAAACAGAGTCTAAGTTACACAGGTCACCTCTGGCCTGGAACTCTTGATCTTCCTGCGTCTGCCTCTTGAGTCATTGGGATTACAGGTGTGCACTATCACACCCAGCCTAGTGTAGTCTTTTTTACAAACTATAATTCCTTAGCATCCATGAGATTCTGAATTCAGTTCTCAGCACCACAAAATTAATTACCTAATTAATTAATTAATTTCCTGATCTTCAGCGTCGACGAACATTTATTTTTTGGATACTATTGTTGGCGGGGCTGGGATTTAGCTCAGTTGGTAGAGTGCTGCGCTGCAGTCTCTGAGGATCCGAGTTCAATTCCCAGCACCGCAAAAATGGGAGAAGGACCTGGCAATCCACTCCCAAGGCAATCCCGAAACAGTCAGCCATTGAAAACCCTATGAGGGTCTCTATGAGTCGGATACCGACTCGACGGCACCTAACAACAACAACAACATTGTTGGCACTATAATCCAATTCTTTTAGAGGTCAATATAGCAATATAGCAATCTGAATTACAAAAATACTCAGTTGCTTCACTTCTAGAGAGCCAAAGGAAATATCACATCACATACTTATGTATTATTTTTATATAATTTATATAAACTTGAAAACATCAAAAATATATGTACAAAAATATTCTCTTGGGAGGTTGAGGTATAAGGATCAATGCATGTTTGAGGCCAGCCTGGTCTTCTACATACCAACTTCCACGACAGCCTGGGCTACATAGCAAGACTCGATCTCAAAAAAAAAAAAAAAAAAAAAAAAACTATAGCTATTTCTCACTATAAAAATTTTGTAAAAGTCTAACTGTATACCAATGAGGTAAATAATGCTGTAGTCACAATTTTTAACCAAGATAAAAAAAATTTCCAGATCTAGGGATGTAGCTCAGTGGTACAGCACTTGCCTAACAAGTGTAAGGTCCTGGGTTCTATCCCAAGCAGCACAAAAATAAATAAATAAATAAATAAATAAATAAATCACCAAATGTACACAAAATATATTAATAGAACTATGGTAAGGATATAAGATTATGAATGACTTTTTTTCTTCTAGTCCAAAATACATCATTTCTTTTATATTTTTACAGTAATACATCACTAAATGCTGACTAAAATACAACAAATATGCCGTCATTCAAAAGAGTAAAATAAGTATACAGGAGGCTTAAAGGGGCAAAATGAGCCAGGCTTAGGGTGTCACACCTGTAATCACAGCACTCATGAAGCTGAGGTAGGAAGACTGCAAGGTGGAGGCTAGCCTGGGCTATAGAACAAGTGTCAGGCCAGCCTGGGCAATATGGTAAGATTTTCAAAAAACGAAACAAAAAATAAAATGGAAGAAAAAATGATTACAGGACAAATAAAAAAGAGATTAAGTTGCACTTGAAGAAAGGATTGGGTATAAGGTCTCAGATGCTACAGTTAAGGAATTCAAACATGTTGTTAGGTGCTATCAAGTAGGTATCCAACTCATAGCGACTGTACACACAACAGGCGAAACACTATTGTCAGTGCTCCTCTGCTATTCATAGGGTTTTCAATGGCAGATTGATTTTTGGGAGTGGGTTGCCAGGTCCTTCTCCCAAGCCTATAGTATCTGGTGTTCCCAGACAGTCTCCCATCCAAGTACTAACCAGGCCCAACCCTGCTTAGCTTCCTAGATCTGCTGGGATCAGATACCACAGTGCTGCGGCTGCAGGCTAACTCAAACATAAGAGTTTTATAACATGAGTTGCAGCTATACTTGTTGCTGTAGAACTCATTAGATTCACCCAGCATGCTGGCACACACGTGTAATCCCACGACTCAAGAGGTGAAGGCAGGAGAATGGAAAGTTTGAAGCCAGAGGCTATCTGTGGAACTTTGCAGTCCTGTCTCAAGATAAAAAATTAAAAAGGGACCAGGGGTACAGCTCAGTAGTAGGCCGCTTGCAAATGCACAAGGCCCTGGGTTCAACCCCCAGTACTGCAAAAAAGAATTCACTAGATTAGACCCATTCTTATTCTGGGGATATAAGTAGATAGTATGAAAGGGAATAAAAAGCACATATTTAAGATTTTATCATAATTTATCAAGGAAAAATACTGCTATTCCAAAAGGCCAAAACAAACAAAAGCTATACAAGATGGTTTTCTTTTCTTTGCTTTTTGGCCCTAGAGTGCTAGGGATCAAATCCAGGGCTTTATATATGCTAGGCAAGCACTCCACCACTGAGCTATGTGTCCCCAGCCCAGTTCTTTGTATATAGTAAGAAGACAATCAACTATTTTTATCTTTATAATTGTACAATTGTGTCATCAATTTCCAAACACAACTTCACTAAATCCAGTTTACTGTCCCCTTAGGAGGGTTTGGCTACATCATAATCTAGACAATTATCCAAGTTTACCCCAACTGTAACCATTATATTAGAAAAAAGAAGATAATAATTTGCAAATATTATAGGCTAAGAAGGGTAAATTCAAATTTTAAGTTTGATCTTCTTCATTTAACTGTGGATTTTTTGTTTTCTTTGAGACAAGGTCTTGGTAAATTGAGCAGGTTGTCTCTGGCTTCAAACTCAAGATCCTCTTGCCCTCAGCCTCTGGAGTTGCTGAGAATATAGGTATGTGCCACCATGTTTGGCTTACAGTCCCTTTCGATCACATCAGAACTTATGCTAATGAGATGACTTGAGGAGCCCCTAGTTAGCCTCAGGATGGGACTAATCACTAGACAAACTAAATGATTAACTGGTTGGGACTTTACTCCCATCCACTGACCTCACCTGTAGAGTGGGGAGTTCGATTAATTCAGTTGATAACGAGTTATATTCTTTTTATTTTTTCTTTGAGGCAGGGTTTCACTATGTGTCCACACTGGCCTCAAGATCATGATCCTCCACCTCCCAAGGTGTGCACTACCATGCCAGCTTCTGTAAATACTCTTGCACAGTAAGATTTGCTGAGCTTTTAAATTGGTGAATGAACCAAATACCAGAAGAATATTGCTTCTCACAAACAGGAATTCCTACACTCAAGACACTTTTGGACCTGGCACTGAGTATCTCTTCTTTTTTGAATTGGGGCGTGGGTCCACTGTCTAGGCTGGTCTCAAACTCCTAGAATCAAATGATTCTCCTGCCTCACCTTCCAAGGTGCTATGACTACAGGCATGTGTGCCTGACTCTAAGGTTATCTCTTCATCTGGCTGTTCACCTGTATCATTTATAATTCGTTTTATAATAAACTGGTAAATATATGTAAAGTGTTTCCTTGAGTTCTGTGAGCCACTGAGGCAATTTATCAAACCCAAGAAGGGAGTTGTAGGAACCTCTGACTTACAAGCAGCTGGTCAGACCTACAGATGTCTGATAGATGCACAGACATCTGACATTGGAAGTTGTCTTTTTTTTCCTTTCTTCTTTTATTGATAAATATTGGTGGGGTACAGAGTAATACAGCATTTGCTTTATCCATTATGCAACTCTTGTATCACTTATGGTTACACTTTCATCAACTTCCAAGGTTTATGGAACCTTTTGACTAGTATGTAGTAAAACTCATATGCATATTTGGGTTATGTCCCTCTACTTTTCCCACGTACTCATGAAGCTGCATCATTTACATTGAGATTATCCTCTCCTCCTTTATCCCTCTATATTGTTTCTCCTCCCCATCCCATCTTCCCTTTGCTAGTCCCCTCCTTCCTCCTTTCTATTCTTTATATTATCCCTCCTTCACTAAGTTTAGCTGTGCATTTTTGTGTATTTTCTTATGTACAGGTTTTTTTTCTGGAAGGAGGAGTAGTCTTGAGGGGCAAAGTCCTTTAACTTGTGAGATTTCAAGCAAACTCTAGGCAGAGCATATGTATCTACAATGAAATGAATTGTAAGACACACAGCTAGTGAGCTAGGATCCAAGTACAGGTTAGTGGGGGGGGGAAATGTACCCTATGTAAGAGTATAAAAAAGAATGTCTTTCTCAATAGGATAAAACATTTACCTTTTTGGGGGGCAGGGGAGGTGCTAGTGAGTGAACTCACAGCATTATGCATGCTATGCAAATGATCTTCTACTGAGCTATATATACTCCCAGACCCATTTGTTCCTTTTTAAAGTAAAAGATGTACTCTTGACAAGTAAATATTCCAAATCTAGCCCAGGTAGACTATCAAATAGCAAGGAAGCTATCAAAGACTACTACAGTCATGGAGTTATCACATGCCTAAAAAATCCTACAGCCAAGAGAATTGAAACAAATTTCTAGAAACTGGTACATAAATGTTCATAACAGCATTACTTATAATAGCCCAAATGCACACAACTTAATGGTGTATCAGCTAATGAAAGCGTAAACAAAATGTGTTTCTAGACAATGGAATACTATTGGACAATAAAAGAGAATGGAGTTCTAATAAATGCTACAATAAAGATGAACCTTAAAAATATTATGTTAAGCAGCCAGGCACTGTGACCCATGCCTGGAATCCCAGCAAATGGGAAGAATAAAGCAGGAGGATCACATGAGCCCAGGAATTCAAGACTAGCCCAAGGGAGTAAGAGAGTGAGGAAAAAGAGGGAAGGAGGGAAGGAGGGAGAGAAGAAGAGTAGGGGAGAAGAAAAGGGAGAGGAGAGGATGGGGGGAAAGAGCAAAGGAGGGAGGGATGGAGGGAGGGGGGGAAGAAAACGGGAAAAAATGATGCAAAGGGAAAGAAGCTACACACAAAATAACATAAATCATGACTCTATATGAAGTGTGCAGAACAGGCAAATATAGAGACAGAAAACAGATTAGTGGCTGCCAGGCAGTATAACAATAAGGTAATGGGAGCGGGGGCTGATAATGAGCCAGAGATGCTTCCGTAAGTAATGAAAATGTTCTAGAATTGACTGTGGTAATCATGACACAATTTTGTATTTTACTAAAAATCAGACAATTACATATTTCAAATAGTTGAACTGTGTATGAGTTCTGTATCATTAAAGTCATTCTAAAATATATTTAAAAGTTAACTTAGAAGTAGCTGAAAGATAACACCAGGCACAGTGGCACACGCCTGTAATCGCAGCAGCTTGGGAGGCAGAGGCAGGAGGATCGCCAGTTCAAGACCAGAGGTAGTCTTCATAACTTAGTGAGACCCTGTCTCAAAAAGTAAAAAAAAAAATGGACTGGGGGCGCAGTTCAGTGGCCCAGCACTTGCAAAGCATGCAGGCACAAGGCCCTGGGTTCAACCCCCAGTACCGCAAAAAAAAAAAAGAAGAAGAAGTAGCTGAAAGATATTAAAAATTTAAAAATGAAACATAAAACTTAATAATAATGTACATCAAAATGCATATATGTAAATGCCACAATGAAAAGCATGTCAGAATGAATCACATTAAGGTGTACATTAAAAATGTCCAATAAATAAAAACTTTTTAAAAAATAATAAATTAAAAAAAAACTTAATAAAATGAAAGACCTCAAGCCAAACTGTATATGAGATAAACTATTAAAAGATTGAGTGTGCCAGTCCAATTATGAAAGTAAAATCGAATTATATACATCTTATTATAAGAGCATGCTTTAAATAAAAACATGAATAAGTTAAAATAGACAAAAACAAAAACAGAAGATAGTAAGTGGCTACACAGTAAAGACAAACAAGGGTATTTCATGATAATAATCATCAAATAATAAAGACAACGTAACAATCACAAATGTATATACCTAATAACGTGTTAAGTTTCAAAATATATGAAGCAAAAATTATTACAAGGGGTAAACAGACAATTCCCCATTAACCTTCCCTTCTCTATAATTGACAATATTAGACCCAAAAAAAAATTTCAGTAAAGACATAGATAATCTAAGCAATTCTACAAACCGCTCATTTTTCTTTTTTAGATAAACCTGGTATATTCACCAAGAAAGAATACATACTAGGACACAAAACAAGACATAATGAATTTTATTTTTCACAGTACTGATGAGAGGAGCTAAACCCAGGGCCTTGCACATACTTTGCAAGTGCTCTTTCACTGATCTGCATCCTCAGCCCCTTTTTAATTTTTTTTTATCTTGAGAAAACGTATCACTAAATTACACAGGCTACCTCTAGCCTTGAATTTGCAATCTTCCTGTTTAGCCTCTCAAATTGCAGGGATTACAAATGTTTACCACTGTGGTTTCTACACTATGAATTTAAAATGACTGAAATCATAAAAAGTATGTTTTTGCTGACCACATTAGGAAAAAAAGGAAGACATAAAATTAGTGAGGCAGAGATCCACCTTGTTGTTAGGTGCCTTCGAGTCGGTATCCGACTCATAGCAACCCTATGTACAACAGGTGAAACACTATTGTCAGTGCTTCTCTGCTGTTCATAGGGTTTTCAATGGCAGATTGATTGGGAGGGGGTTGCCAGGTCCTTCTCCCAAGCCTACAGTATCTGATGTTCCCAGGCGGTCTCCCATCCAAGTACTAACCAGGCCCGACCCTGCTTAGCTTCCGAGATCTGACAGGATTGGGTGCCACAGGGCTACGGCTGCAGGCTTGAGATCCACCTAAGAAACTATAAAAGAATAAACTAAACCCAAAGAAAGTAGAAAAAAGAAATAGTAAAGAACAAAAAAGAATAAATGAAACAGAAAAGACACAGTAAAGAAATTTTAAGTCAAAGCTGGTCCTGGCCAGGCATGATGATACACACCTATAATCCCTGCACTTTGGAGGCTAGGGCAGAAGGATTGTACATTCAAGGCCTGCCTGGGCTATATAGTGAGATTCTCACAAACAAAAAACAAAAAGCAAACAACAAAAATTTTAATCCTTTGGAAACATTAACTGCAAGCTAAGTTGATTTTTTTTAAAGAAGAAGAACAAAAATGATCAATATTAGGAATAAAAAGTGAAATGTCACTAGAGAACCCAAAGACAGCAAAAAATTAACAACTTTATTCTAACTCAACAGCTTAGGTGAAATGGAATAATTCCTTAAAAATACAATTTGTCAAAACTGACAAGATCAAACAGAAAATCTAAAGAGTGCCTTAAGTTGAATTCATTATTAAAGTCCATCCTTCTCAAAAATAAATAAATAAAACAAAAATCCCTCTCAAAAAGAAAACTCTAGCCTCAGATGTTTTCATTGGCAAATTCCATAAAACACTAAGGAGGAAACAGCATCAATCACACAAAATAGATGAGACAATGTCTCCAAAATTGTTTCCGAAGTTCAGCATAAATAATACCAACAATTTACAATAACACCTGACAAAAAACTATAAATAAAATTATACAAAAATATCTCTCATATACATACATGCAAAAATATTTAATATTAACAATTCAAATCTAAAAATATATTTAAACTATAATGCATCATGAATATAAGATTTACATTTGAAAATAAAATCACGAAATTCACCATATTAATTTTTAAAATGTATCAACCCGATACAAAATCAGCTTTTGAGAAAACTCAGTATCTATTTATGATATAAACTATTAGAAAACTAAGACTATGTCTTACCCAAATTGTATGTTATGTTTTCATATTGTTTTGTTTTGTTTTAATAGTACGTGAGGGTAGAAAGCATGGCCTCACACATACTTTGCAAGTGCTCTACTACAGGGCTACACCACCAGCCAATTTTTAATTTTTTATCTTGAGACAGAATCTCACTAATTTATGCAGGCTGCCCGTGGCCTCGCATCTGCAGTCCTCCTGCCTCTGCCTCTGAAATTGCTGAGATTATAGGCATAAACCACCATGCCCAGCTGTTTTGTTTTTCGCAGTGCTGGGGACTGAAGCCAGGGCCTCACACATGCTAGACACTAGACCCTATATTCTGTGTTTTTGATACTTTGACATCTTGGGACCTTGCTAACCCTAAAAAGACCACTTTTCCCAATGCTGGCTAATTCTTAGAAAGAGCAAACAACCTGGCTGCTACATAACTTTCATTTGCAAACCATGAAATCCAGAGTTTCTTTACCTGTCTAATACTCTATGCTGCTATACTGTACTAAACAACTGTCCCTTTACCCCAGAGCCCTAGAAATTCTTCAAACAAAACACTCCTAACCTGCTTACCTTAACCCCCCCACCCACCCAATTCCTTTCACTTCTTCCGCCTCCTAAACTATCTCAGTGCTCCTGCATGTCATTGCTTATGGCATGGCATGTCCTCTCCCTTGTGACCTGTGACTATCTTTTCAATGGCAGTTGTGTCCTAATCTGTTGGTACTGTCATTCCTAAATAATAATAAAACTCATTTAGAAAACAATCTGATAAAGATATTTAATAAAAAATCTACAGCTGACATTGTAAAACTGAATGCTCTCCTTAAGAAAAAAAAAAAGGAAACAAGATTAATTCCATTCCATAAAGGAAGAAAATAATACAATTGAAAAGGGAGTAAAAACTGTGAGGCATGGTGCTGCTGTTTCTGCAATGCTAGAGATAGAACCCAGGGCCTCATGCATGCTAGGTCCTACCACTGAGCTATATTCCCAGCCCAAAACTGTGACTTATGATATGATCTCCTACTAGAAAAATATAAATTAATCTACCCAAACAACTTAGAAGGACCTGACAACCCACTCCCCAGCAAAAAAAAAAAAAAAAAAAAAAATTCAGCCACTGAAAACCCTATGAATAGCAGAAAAGCACTGACAATAGTGTTTCATCTGTTGTAGGTAGGGTTGCTATGAGTCAGATACTGATGACACCTAACAACAATAACCCAAAAAACTACTTAAGTACAGTTGTAAGACATAAGTCAATATACAAAAACATAAAGCCATGGTGTCACACGCCTGTAATCCTAGTATTCAGGACGTTGAGGGAAGATGATAGAAAGTTCAAAGCCACTGGGCATCCCAATGATTCAGGAGGCCAGAGGCAATTTACATAACCTAGCAAGACTCTGTCCAAAAAAAAAAAAAAAGAAAAGAAAAGAAAAACCACCCAAAATCAACTAGGTATCATGGCACATGTCCATAACCCAGTGATTCAGGAGATTGAGGTAGGAGGACTACCAGTTTGAGGCCAGAAACATAACTTCACAAGATCCTGTCTCAAAATACAAACATAAAAATAAAAAAGGGCTGGGGGTAGAGTTCAGTGGTACAGCACTTACCTACCATACTCAAAGCCCTGGGTTAAAACCCCAGTACTGGGGGCGGGGGGAAGTTTTATTTTCCTACAATAAAAAATTGAATGTAGCCGGGTGTGGTGGCACACACCTGTAATCCCAACGACTTGGGAGGCGGAGGCAGTAGGATCACAAGTTCAAGACCAGAGGCAGTCTGAGTAATTTAGCAAGACCCTGTCTCAGACAATAAAAAAGTGGGCTGTGGGTGCAGCTTAGTGGTACAGCACTTGTAAAGCACACAAGTGTAAGGCCCTGGGTTCAACCTCCAGTACCACAAAAAAAAAAAAAAAAAAAGGAAATTGAATGTTTGGCCAGGAATGGTGGCAAACACCTGTAATTCAAGCACTCAGAAGGCTAGGGCAGGAGAAGTATGATTTAAGGCAGGCCTACGCTGCATACTGAGACACTATCTTTTGAAAAAAATAAAAATAAAAATAAAGCACAGTGGTACACACCTATAATTCCAGCAACCTGAGAGGCTAAGGCAGGATAGAAGGTTAGAGGCCAGGGGCAGCCTGTGCAATTCAGTAAGACATTGTCTCAAATAAAAAATAAAAAAGGGGCTGGGGGGCCTGGGTTCAATTCCCAGTACAAAAGAAAAAGAGGGCCAGGCACCATGGTGCATGCCTGTAATCCCAGCACTCCAGCACCTGGAAGGTAGAAAGACTATGAGTTCAAGGCAGCATGGGCTACACAGCAAGTTCCAGATTAGCCTGGGATACACAGCAAGATCTTGTCTCAGAAATAAAAATAAAACAACAAATAAAAATGGTACCTAAAAACAAAATACTTAAAAATAAATTTTAAAACAGAAGAGAAGACCAAAGATAATTAGAAAATATTGCTCAGAAATAAACAAAAAGACCCTAAATAAAGATATACTACAGTAATGGAAAGAAAGACTCAACATTATTTCATCAGTTCTTCTCAAACTGTCCTATAGATTCAAAGCAATTGTAATTATAATCCTGTTGACCTTTTTGGAGAAAATGGAAAAGCTAATAGTTGCATGAGAATGTGGAGGACTTAGAATATATAATCTTGAAAAAGAAAAAAGGTTGTAAAATTTGCAATTCTGACTGTAAGACTATAAAGTTACAAATAATTAAAATAGTGTGATAATGATATAAGGCTAGACAAACAGATCAAAGGAAGAGAATAAAGATTCCTCAAAAAGAGCCCACTTATACAGCAATGTGTTCACCAAAGCAATCTAGTAAGGAGACTTTTCAACAAATGATATAAAAACCACTAAACAGCCATGTGCAAAAAACTGAAGCCTACAAAAAATAATTTGAGAAGCATCACAGACCTAAATACAAATTATCAAGAACCAAAACTTTTAGAGGAAATAAAGGAAATTACCTTCATGACTTCAGGGTTAGGCAAAAGTGTCTTAGCTCACAGTAAGCAATAACTATAAAAAAAAAATACTGATAAATTAGACTTCAGATTTAAATACTTCTGCTCATTAAAGGGCACAGTTAAGAAAATAGATAAAATTATGCAAATTTGGGAAAGTATCTGTAGAACATTCATGTAACAAAGGACAGCATCTTGGATGTATAATGATCTTCTGCAACTTAAAACAGACAAAGAAACAAAAGAAAGCAGGTAAAGATCTGAACAAACTCTTCGAAACACAACTCACAAATGGTCAATACACAAACCAAAATATGTTCAATATAACTAGCCATTATGAAAACGCAAATTAAGACCACAATGATACTACTTCCAGTCAAGATGGAGTAAATAAAAGGGACTATATTTAGCTTTCTAATATGAAATAAAAACCTAAAAACATGAATGAAACAACAGCACTGAAGATACTGGACAACTAATATAAGACAGTGATCCCTAGGAGACAAGAAACAAATGACCCAAGCCAAATAGGTGCCCAGCTTACTGCCTTAAATTTCCAAGCTGAGGAACAGAGAGGAGGAACCCAGGCAGAGCCTGTGGTCTCCCCAAGCTGAGGAAATGGAGCTGGGAGTCCAAGGAAGCCAAGGTAGCTAGAGCTCACAAGGGAGACCAACACTGAATAGAGAGCTGGAGAGAGAAAGAAATGAAGAGATCTACAAAGGCTCACCCTAGAAGTTTTAGCTGAGTAAACAGCATTTGCCTGTAAGGGACATTCCCAAGGCCAGGAAGAGAACTACCAAAAGAATTAGAAGTAACTACACAAACTTATACAAGAAGGTAAACTGTACCAAACTTACACAAGAAGGTAAATAGTACCTACTCCCCAAAGCAAGAATGGAAAATCTCATAATTCATATCGTATCAGGACTAAGAAAAGAAATGCCATAGAAGAAGGAAAAAGTTAACCCTAAACACAGTTCCAGGTCATCCAAGAAATACATAACAGCAAGCCCCAAAGAGACAGTTTCCCAGCAACTTAACTGTGCCACAGAACAAAGTCCACAAGTATTTTTAGGTGTACAAAAACAGGAAGCAAGGTAAAATTCACAATAACTAAAATGCCAATCAAAAATAACAAAACTCATACAGAAACAGCAAATTTTACCTCGTAATGAAACAAAAACTAATCAAAATAATCCTGAAATAACAGAGAATTAGTAGACAAACCCTTAAAAACCATTATTTTGACTAAATTTCATATGACCAAAAAGCTAGAAAAAACTAAGTAAAAACATAAAATTTTTAAAAACATGAGCTTCTAAGGATGAAAATTACAACATCTAAGATGAAAAACAAACTGAGATTTACAGAACATAAAACTAAGTAATAGTTACTAACCTTCATAAATGGGGGGTGACTTTTAAAAGTGTACATAAATTAGCTTTATAATAACCTTAAGAGGCCAAACATATTTGTCACTAGAGCCAAAAAGGAGGAAATAATACAGAAAAAAAATCTGAGGAAATAACAGTCAATAATTTTTTATATTTGGTTAATAACATCAATCATCAAAACCATGAAAAAATGTAAGCCGGGATATGTCATAACCAAATTGACTAAAACCAGAAATAATTCCTTACCACAGCCAAAGAAAAAGGTTGTATTACTATAAAATCAAAACAAAGCTTTAACAGTTATATTAATATCATATAAGGTAGGTTTAAAATAAAAACATTACCAAGAAAAAAAAAGATCATGTCACAAAGATTAAGATTAAGGGTTTAAGCTGGGCTTGGTGGTGCACACCTGTAATCCCAGAGGCCTGGGAGGCGGTGGCAGGAGGACCGCAAGTTCAAAACCAGAGGCAGTCTGCATAACTTAAGTGAGACCCTGTCTCAAAAAAAAAAAAAAAAAAAAAAGAAAGAAAGAAAAATGGGCTGAGGGTACAGCTCGGTAGCCCAGCACTTGCAGAGGATGCAAGTATGAGACCCTGGGTTCAACCCCCACTACTCAAAAAGATTAAGGGTTTAACTCGCAAGAAGATATGAGGGTAGGGGTAGAACTCAGTAGTAGAATACATGCCTAGCCTGTATGTACAAAGTTCTCGGTTCAATCCTCAGCACCAAAAAAGAAAAAAAAAAAGGAAACAATATTCCTAACCATTTATTTACCTAATAACAGAACTTCAAAATAAATAAAATAAAATAGAACTATAAAAGATATGGAAAAGGTGTAATTATATAATTTAAAAATTTTATCCAAACTGCCTCAAATATTATAGAGCCAATAAACAGGAAATCAGTAAGAATACAGAAGCCTTGACCAACATCAACCAAACTGACCTAAGTGATATTCACAGAACACTCTGCACAAACTAATAGAATACACATTCTATTCAAGCACATATGGAACATTCACCAAGGCAGATCATATTCAGGCCATAAAACAACTCTTATTAAATTTAAAAGATTTTAAGCCACACAAAGAATTTTTTCTCTTTTTATGACCACAATGAAATTAATTTAGAGATCAACTGCAAGAAAATATCAATTAAAAATCTCAGTATTTGGAACTTAAACATATTTTTTGTTTTTTAAGACAAAGTCTCACTATATTTCCCAGGCTGGCCTCAAACTGGAATACCTCCTGGCTCAGCCACTCAAGTGCTGGGATTACAGGCCTGTGCCACCATGTTCAGCCTTGTAGATAACCAGTGGGTTGGGGTTGGAGATGTAGTTCAGTGGTAGAGCACTGCCTAGCAGAGGCAGCCCTAGGTTTGATTCCTAGCAGCACATAAAAAGAAACACCAGGGGGGAAAAAAACACAATGAGTCAAAAAAAGAAATCAAAAGAACAAACAAAATATGTCAAGGTATTTAATACAATAACTGATAGGGAAATTTATAGCATTAAATGTCTATGTTGAAAAATAAATAAATTGTCTGGTATGAATGAGTGTGTCTATAATTCCAGTACTCTGTTGCTGAGGTAGGAGGACTGCAAGCTCGAGGCCACCCTGGCCATTTAAAAAAAGAATTTTTACGCCAGTCTCATACTTTATACAAAATGGATGATAGATTAAATGTAAAGCTGAAAACTCCAATTTCAAAAGAAAATATAGGAGAAAAATCTTCAGGATTTTAGTAAGCAAAGAGTTATTACATTTGACACCAAAAACATGACCTAAAAAAGGAAAAAAAATTATAAATCAGACTTCATCAAAGTCAATAAATTTTCCAGGAGTCAGGCTACACAGTGAGAGCTTATCTGAAAAGGAACAAAAATAACTAAATTTTGGCCTGAGGATGTAGCTCAGTAATAGAGCACTTGAGTGGGCCATGGGGTAAATCCCCAGCATGACCACTCAAAAATCACAAGGCACTCAAAGAACCAGGAAAGTATGGCCCACTCAAATATAAATACATAGTGAAAATATTCCAGGAAAAGGATCTAATGGCAGATTTACTAGACAAAGACTTTAAGACATTCATCTTAAAGATGCTCAAAGAACTAAACAACAATATAGGAAGAGTCAAAAAAAACAATGTGAGAACAAAATAAGACATTAATAAGGACGTAGAAAAAAGAAAAACAAACCAAAAAGAAATTCCAAAGCTGAAAAGTACAATAACTAAAGTAGAAAATTCCCTAGAGAGATTCACGGATTTTACCAGGAAGAAGAAAGAATAAGCAACCTTGAAGATAGGACAATGGAAATTATTGAGTCTGAGAAACAGAAAGAAAAAGACTGAAGAAAAGTGAATACCTCCTACGAAATCTGTGCAACTAGACCAACATCTGCATTGTAGGAGTCCTATAAGAAGAAAGGCTGTAATCCAAACAACTAGAGAAGTTAAGGCAGAAATGTTATGAGTCAAGGCCAAGAGGCAGCTTGTACAACTAAATGAGACCTTGTCACAAAATAATAAATAAAAATGGGGCTGGGGATGCAGCTCATTGGTAGAGCACTTGCCTAGCATCCACCAGGCCCTGGAGTCAATCCCCCCCCCCAACCCCGTACTAAAAGGAAGGAGAAAGAAAGAAAGAAAGAAAGAAAGACAGACAGACAGACAGACAGAGAGAGAGGGAGGGAGAGGGAAAGAAGGAGGGAAGGGAAGTGAGGGAGAGAGAGAGGGGAAGGAATGAGAAAGGGAGGGAGGGAGGGACGGAGGGATAGAAAAAAAAGAATAAGGATAGCAAGGATATTGAAAAAAAAAAATCATCATTGAAAACATCCCAAATTTGATGGCAGACATGAATATAAACACCCAAGAAGCTAAATGAACTCAAAGACACACACCAAAACACATTATAATCAAACTTTTAAAAAACTTTAAAAGGTATTGCAAATAAAAAACGAAGAGAAGCCAAGAGCCCAAGGACATGCACCTGTCCCCAGCTACTGAGGAGCCTGAAGGAGGAGGATCACTTGAGCCCAAGAGTTCAAGGCCAGACTGGGTAACACAGCGAAATAGCTTCTTGGAGGAAGGAGGGAGAATAAGGCTATCAATCAAGAATCCTACATCCAGCAAAATCATTCTTCCAAGGTGAGAAGAGAATTAAGACATTCCCAGATAAAAGTGAGGAATTTTGTTACCACTATTCTTACCCTGCAAGAAATGCTCAAAGTAGTCCAGCATGGTGAATTTTTAAAAAAATCCATACAGTAATTTGAATAGGTATGATGAAATAAAGATCTTGAAAGGCAGGCATAGAATTTAGGTGAGAGAGAAGCCTCCAGCCTCTGATGATGAATATTTTCTGCATATACAGAGGGCTGCATACAAAGATAGTACCAGGCTCACAACACATAATTTGACAATTTCGCCATAAGAATTTCCTTTCTATTACTGATAACATACATATTTGCAGACATTTAGAGATTGAAGAGACAACCTTTTGTTTTACTGACAGAGAAACTAAGACTCAGAGTGAGGATTTGTATTCATGGTTAGAAGTTAAGTGACAGAGCCGGGTGCAGTGGCAGATGCCTCTAATCCCAGGCACACCTGTAACCCCAGTGGCTGGGGAGGAGGAAGCAGGAGGATCGAAAGTTCGAGACCAGAGATAGTCTGCATAGTTTAGCAAGATCTTGTCTCAAAAAAGTAAAATAATGGGCTGGGCGTGCAGCTCAGTGGTCCAGCACTTGCAAAGCATGCAAGCGCAAGACCCTGGGTTCAACCCCCAGTACCGCAAAAAAAATAATAATAATAATAAAAAATAAAGTTAAGTGACAGAACGTAAGCTGTAACTTAGGTCTTTTATTTCCTAGGTCATTTTTTTTCATTAAAACGCATGTGAGGGCTGAGGGAACAGCTCAGTGGTAGAATGCTTGCAAAGCATGCATGAGGCCCTGGGTTCAATCACCAGTACTGCCAAAAAAAAAAAAAAAAAAAAAAACCCACATACTAGTTTTTACTGCATAAATACTTGTTTGGACACTATACAACCAAATAACAGAAATAAACCTCTATTACAAAAAGCCAAACCAAACAACCAACCAACAAAAAAATAAAAAACAAAGAGGGATCATTGTGGTGATGGGATCATTCTGTATGCTGACTTTATCTACAATATTCTGATTGGAGGAAACCGGGTAGAAAGTATACAAGATACCTATATTTCAGTTTCTTAAACTTGCATGTCAATCTACAGTTGACTCAAAATAAAAAGATTGATTGAAAGGTGTTGCAAATAAAAAACTAAAAAAGAAATCAATCAAGGGACCGAGTTTTCTGGTGCTTGCCTATAATCCCCGCACTTGGGAAGATGAGGCTAACCTAGGCTACATAGACAGATCTGGTCTCAAAAAATCAAAATAATAATGATAATTAGCAATAAACTATTCCAATAAGACAAAAGACTAGTACACTGAAAACTATAAAAGCTGCTAAAAGAAATTAAAGAGGACATAAATGAACATAAACATACCCCACGTTCATGACCTAGGAGACTTAATATTGTTATAATGTCAGTATCAGCAAGATGTGGTGGTGTATACCTATAATCCCCGCACTCAAGAGGCTCAGGCAGGACAATTGACATGAGTTCAAGGGCAGCCTAGGCTACATAGTTCTAGGCCAGCCTGGGCTACACAGTGGGATCTTGTCTCAAAAAAATAAATATAAAAACATTCAAGCCGGGCGCGGTAGCACATGCCTGTAATCCCAGCAACTCAGGGGGCAGATCGCAAGTTCGAGACCAGAAGCAATCTGTGTAATTTAGTGGACTGTGTCTCAAAAAGTGAAAAAATGGGCTGAAGGTGCAGCTCAGTGATACATCACTTGCAAAGCATGCAAGCACAAGGCCCTGGGTTCAACTCCCATTACCACAAAAATAAATAAATTAATTAATTAATTAATTCAATACTGCCCTAAGTGACACACATAATCAATGCAATCTCTATCAAAATCCCAATAACATTTTACGCAGAATTAGAAGAAACAGAAAAATCTATTCTAAGTCTGAGTGCTATGAAGCATGCCTGTAATTGCACCAGCTCAAGAGACTGGTACAGAAGGATCACAAGTTTGAGGCCCACAGCAGCCTACACAATTTAGCAAGACCCTATCTCAAAGTAAAAAATAAAAAAAACAAGGCGGCGCGGTGGCCCACACCTGTAATCCCAGCGGCTTGGGAGGAGAAGGCAGGAGGATCACAAGTTCGAAACCAGAGGCAGTCTGCGTAACTTAGTGAGACCCTGTCTCAAAAAGTAAAAAACTGGGCAGGGGATGCAACTCAGTGGTCCAGCACTTGCAGAGCATAAATGCTTGAGGCCCTGGGTTCAACCCCCAGTACTGCAAAAAATAAATAAATAAATAAAAATATAAATAAAAAATAAAAGGTAATAGAAGTACAGCTCAATGGTGGAGTACTTGCTAGGTAAGTACTCAGTGGTAGAGTACTTGCCCAGCATGGCCCTGGGTTCAAACCTTCAGTACTCAAAAAGTACAAATATCTACCCTAAAATTCATTTGCAATCTCAAGGAATCCCAAACAGCCAAACAATCTTGAATCAGAATAAATTTAGAGGACTCACATTTCCTAATTTCAAAATATACTACAAACCTACATTATTCAAAACAGTACGGTGCTGATATAAAGACAGAAAATAGACCGACCAGAAATAAAAACTCACATAATTTTCAACAAGTTCATTCAACAAATTATGCAGGAAATACTGGACACCCCTAAGCAAAGGAATGAATTATTATAGGATGAGAGTACATTAAGAGTTAAAAAAGCTGGGCATGGTGATATGCACCTATAATCCCAGACACTTGGTGGGCTGCAGCAGGAGGATCACAAGTTTCAGGCCATAGGCAGCCCATATAATTTAGCAAGAAAGTGTCTCAAGACAAAAAATGAAAAAGGGACAAGGGTGCAGTTCAGTGGTAGTGTGCTTGCAAAGTATGCATAAGGCCCTGGGTTGAGCACCACAGAAACCTGCCCCTTCCCCCTCTCCCCAAAAAAAGAAAAGAATAAAAGAGTTTTAAAAAATCTCCGAGGGACCTGGTTTTAAGGATTCTCCAAATTTTCATGGGTTTTAATTCCTAGGAATCACACCAGGTTATCAAATACCTCTTCATACACTTTTTTTTGTTTTTTGAAGTATTTTCTGGGTGTTCACCAAAATAAAGGCCTACTCTAAGGGAAATGAAGGGAGAGAAGGGAAAAAAAGCTACGATGCCTCTGAAGGCTATAGCCAAAGAATTTACATCAACTAAAAGAATGAAGATTTAGCAGTTGAACATCATGAGGCATGACTATAATCCCAGAGACTTGGAAATTGAGGCAGAAGTATCACAAATTTGAGGAAAAAGGCAGCCTGAGCAACTCAGGGAGACACTGCTCCAAAACAAAAAATAAAACAAAAGGTTAGGAGTGCAACTCTCAGTGATAGAGCACTTCCTTGGCCCTGAATTCAACCCCCAGTACTGGGGGAAAAAAAAGAAAAAAACAAAGATTTCACCATAATATCATAAAACATTTTCAACACCTTATCACCACATCAACAGTGCTCCACTAAAATGATGAGTTTACAACTCAAAGACCTACAAAACATAGATTTACAAGGAATTCTTATGATGGCCAGGTGTGGTAGTACACAACTATGATCCTATCATTTGGGAAGTAGAGGCAGGAGGATCTCCAGTTCCATACCACTAGCAGCTTGGGGTGCAGAGTGAGGACCCTGTCTCAAAAAACACCCTAGGAGAAACCGAAGTTTCCTATAGTTTACCACTATAGCAAATTGCACAGGTAGTTGCTAGGGCAGATTAGTATAAAACCTCCTACTAAAAACCTCAGGCCCTATCACCAAATCTGTCATATCTATTACTACACACAAAATTATAAGGCATGTCATATGGCAGAAAACAAACAAACAAGGAAAAAAAAAAAAAAGAAAACTCAAGCACAGTCTGCAAAGAAAAAGCACGGAGGCAAGCCAATCTGAAGTATGACACATTTTGGAATTAATCAGATAAGAAATTAAAACAACTATAGTTAAAATTTAGGGCTGGGATTTAGCTCAGTTGGTAGAGCGAGGCACTGCAGTCTCTGAGATCCCAAATTCAATTCCCAGCACCACAAAAATGGGAGAAGGGCCTGGCAATCCACTCCCAAGGCAATCTCAAAACAGTCAGCCATTTAAAACCCTATGAGGGTCGCTATGAGTCAGATACCGACTCGATGGCACCTAACAACAACAAACAACATAGTTAAAATTTAAGGATTCTAATAGAAAGATTGTATATTATATAGGACCAAGATATTATGCAGAGAAATGGAAACTCTAAGAATCAAAAAGAAAGGCTAGAAATCAAAAAGTGTAACAGAAATTAAGAGTCCCATTGATAGGTCCAGAAATAAATTGGACAAAGTCAAGCAAAGAATCATTGTGCTTACAGTTATGCCAATAAACCTTCCAAAACTGAGCTAAGTGTGGTGGCACACATTTGTAATACCACTCTTTGGGAGGCTGAAGCAAAAGTATCACAACTTTGAGAACTGCGTGGGCTACACAGAAAGTCCCAGGCCATCCAGGGCTATATATAGCTAGACCCTGTCTCAACTCTCTCCACGCCAAAATAACAATAATGATAGTAAATTAAGGTAGTCTGCAGCCATACCACTGTGGGATCTGATCCCATTAGATCTCAGAAGCTAAGCAGGGTCAGGCCTGGTTAGTACTTGGATGGGAGACTGCCTGGGAATACCAGGTGCTATAGGCTTAGGAGAAGGACCCAGCCACCCACTCCCAAAGCACAATCAGCCACTGAAAACCCTATGAACAGCAGGGAAGCAGTGACAATAATGTTTTGTCTATTGTACATGGGTCACTATGAGTCGGACACCAACTCCACAGCACCTAACAACAACAAATTAAGGTAATCCTACACATTCACAAATATGAGTAAAACAATTAAAATGTGTAGGTTTGGTCCAAAGAAATTATGACTCTTTGGATAATAGTAAAATTAGTAATCCTTTTATGGCTTATATAATGTAGATAGCTATTTGTACAAATGACAATGTAAGTATAGTTTGACATACATTATCCATATCTTTAGACCAAGGATGTTGTGTATTCGAAAAAGAAAATTCAACACATACCAAAAAACAGTTCTCAAAATAGTCAACATCCATAAAGATTAGCCAAAATTTGCCAAACTAGGCTGGCCGTGGTGGCGCACACCTGTAATCCCAGTGACTCGGGAGGCAGAGGCAGCAGGAGGATCGCAGGTTCGAGACCAGAGGCAGTCTGCGTAATGCAGCGAAATCCTGTCTCAAAAAGTAAAAAAATGAGGTGGTGGTGCGGCTCAGTAGTCCAGCACTTGCAAAGCATGCAAGGGCAAGGCCCTGGGTTCAACCCCCAGTACCTCAAAAAAAAGAAAAAAAAAGGTTGCCAAAGTGAAGATTAAAAAAAAAATCTGTAAAGTCTAAAGTAAAATGAAACTTTCAGGAAGAGAAAGATAAGTCATTTAAGCTTCTGCATCCTAACTTTAAAGGAAAAGAGAATAAAGCTGCAACTAGGAGACTTAAACATACAATGACAGAAACCGATAAACCTCAGAGAAGATCCAACCACGAAGAACAATATCCTTATAAATGATGATACACTTCTTAATCTAATTATACTGATGCAATTTCATTTTTCTTCTATTCTAAAATAACATCAAGTTGAATATATTCACACATACATATGTGTGAATATATTCACACATACATATGTGTGAATACACTTCTAGTCATGGGCTGGGGATGGAACTAAGTTGTACGGAGCATGTTTAGCATGCACAATTCCCTGAGTTCAATTACCAGCATACATAAATCTAGGTGTCTGCTTAAACTATAATCTGAAGTACAGCACAACAGTTAAGACCACCAACTCCGGAGTGCCCAGGGTTCAAACCCTGGCTTACTCACTTTTCACTTGACTCTGAACAAATTACTAGACTTATCAAATACCTCATATTTCCTCATCAATTAAAAAAAATAAGTAAATAAAAATAGTACAGGGAAATCAAGAATGGCGGCAACACACCTGTAATCTTACCACTCAAGAGGCTAAGGCAGGAGGATCATGAGTTTCAGAGAAGCCTGGGCTACATAAGCAAGACCCTCTCTCAAATTTATAAAAAAAAAAAGATGTACAAGGCATAGGGTGCAGCTCAGTGGTAGAATGCTTGCTTGCCTATGATGTATAAGGCCCTGGGTTCAATTCCCAGAACTGTTTAAAAAAAAAAAAAAAGGGAAAAAAACAGTACCTGTATACTCATTGTACTGTTGAAAAGGTGAATTAATATACTCCTCTACATAAGCACCCTATTGTTGTTGTTGTTGTTAGGTGCTGTCGAGTCAGTATCCGACTCATAGCGACCCTTATAGGGTTTTCAATGGCTGTTTCGGGATTGCCTTGGGAGTGGATTGCAGGTCCTTCTCCCATTTTTGCGGTGCTGGGAATTGAACTTGGGACCTCAGAGACCGCAGAGCAGCGCTCTACCAACTGAGATAAATCCCAGCCCAAGCACCCTGTAGTACCTGACATATAAAGGTGCTACAATACTTTGCAGATGACCAAACTGAGGCACAGATGATGGTAAGAAACCTGAACAAGCAGATGCCATGCTACATGCCTGTAATCCCAGCTACACAGGAAGCTGAAGCAAGAGGCTCACAAGTTCAAGACCAGTGGCACCCTGCACAATTTAGCAAGACCCTGACTTAAAAAATATTTTTAAAGGGCTTGGCATGTGGCTCAGTGGTGGAGCACACCTATGTGAATCCCTGAATTCAACCCCCAAGTACTGCAAAAAACAAACAAACAAAAAAAAAAAGTATATTAGCCAGATGTCTCTGGGTGAAATTATGGATTATAGATTCATATTTTACTCATTTTCCTTCCCACACTTATCCAAAGATCAATATGCCTGTGCTACTACCGAAATCAGAGAAAAACTTTTCAAGATCAGAGACAAGCAGAGTAGGAATATAGCTTAGTGGTAGAGTGCATGTTAGCACACACAAGGACCTGGGTTCAATCCTCAGCATCCAAAAAAAAAAAAAAAAAAAAAAAGATATCGTACAACAAATACTAACCTGAGGCTTTATGATTTAACTTACTTATTGTTGTTAGGTGTCATCAAGTCAGTATCCGACTCATAGCGACCCTATGTACAATAAGCGAAACACTATTGCCAGTGCTTCTCTGCAATTCATAGGGTTTTCAACGGCTGATTGTTTTTGGGGAGTGGGTTGCCAGGTCCTTCTCCCAAGCCTATACAGCACCTGGTGTTCCTAGGTGGTTTGCCATCCAAGTACTACCAGCCCAGCCCTGCTTAGCTTCCAAGATCTGATAGGATTGGGTGCCACAGGGCTATAGCTGCAGGCTTAATTTACTTAGAGAACAGAAAAGCAGAGGCAGTTTTTGAGAATAATGTAAAGAAAGTAATATTATGGGGTTATCTGTCTGCTGGCATCTAAATAGATTATAGACTACAAAAGGTAGGATAGGAAGAGTACAGATAAGATAAATAGAGTTTATAGAATGAAAGGGGCATTATAATTTCTACTTGGTTCTAGTTTTTCTTTTTTTCAGTGCTAAGGATCAGACCCAGGGCCTCATGCACACTAAGCACTCTACCACTGAACTATATCCCTAGCCCTCTAGTTGATTCTAGAATAATATAACCATAAATTTTGGGCTCTATTATATAACTATGGATAGAATTATTCAAAATTTTCTTCTTCTTGTCATGTGTGTGTGTGTTTTACCCAGCCATACTCTGCAGAATTTAAATGTCTAAGCCTGAGAAACAATACTTCTAGTGAAAATACAATAGAGCAGAAAAAAAATGTTTTTTCCTTTTCCCTGAACTAATTGAGAAACAATATAGGAAACTGGGAACGACTGCTAGTTTTTAGGATAGAAACAACAATCATATTTGTTTGTAGGAGATAATTGTGAGACAACAGAGGGGCTGTACTGAAAAGGAAAGTAGTTAAAGAAGATATGGGAGTCCAGTATGTGTAATATGCAATCTTTTTGTCAAAAAGAAAGAAAAAGAGGAGTCTGTGTAAGCATGCACATTCATAAAGACACTAGGAAAATAAATTTAAAAACTAATAACTATGGGGAGTTGAGAGCAAAACAGAATAAATAAGAGATTAGTTTAGGAGGAAAAATGTGGGGGGTTTTGGTGCTGAGGACTGAACCCAGGGTCTCATGCATACTAAGTATGTATTCTACCACTAAGCTACACCAACAGGAAGAATTTTTGCTATATAATATTTTATTTCTTGAACCATATCACTATATCACTTTATAAAAATTAAGTAACTGTGCCAGGCATGGTGGCGCACACCTGTAATCCTAGCGGCTCGGGAGGCAGAGGTAGGAGGATCACAAGTTCGAGACCAGAGGCAGTCTGCATAACTCAGCGAGACCCTGTCTCAAAAAGTATGGGAAAAAAAAAAAAAAAGGCTGAGGGCACAGCTCAGTGGTCCAGCACTTGCAAAGCATGCAAGGGCAAGGCCCCGGGTTCAACCCCCAGTACTGGGGGTGGGGTGGGGGAATTAAGTAACTTAACCTATTGCAATAATCTGGACAAAAAAAGAGGGCACATATTATGACAATAACTACAGAGGTAGAGAAACTAAAGCCAGGCTTGGTAGCACATGCCTATTATCCCAAAACTTGGGAGGCTAAAGCAGAAGGATTGATATGAGCTTGAGGCCAGCCTTATCCACATAATGAGTTCCAGGCCAGCCTGGGCTACAAGAGGAAGCCCTGTCTCAAAAGAAAGAAAAAAAAAAGGGAAGAAGAAGAAACAAAAAAGAAAAAGAAAAACGTTGGGCTAGGCAGCACACACCAGTAATCCTCAGGACTCAGGAGGCAAAGGATGGAGAGTTCGAAGTCAGAGGTAGTCTGTGAAACTTAGCAAGACTCTGACTCATAATAAAAAATAAAATATAAAAAATAAACAATGGGCTGGGGGTACAGCCCAGTCCAGTTGCAGAGCACTTGTGAAGTACAAGGCCTTGGGTTCAACCCCCAAGTACTACAACAACAACAACAAAAAAAAAGATGCCTAGATAGGATACTTACACAGAGCCATCAAGGTAACAATTGGAAATACAGACCTGGAGGCTGGAAAAAAAACTGTTCAAATGATGGTACTGATGCCCACAGGCATCTGTAACAATGCATAAGTTAATCAAGAGTGAGGTAATCAAACAGGCCAGAAAAGCAATCATGTAACTTGAATTTTAAAGTAATAAAGACATGATAGAAAGGAGCTTCACAGAAATCACAAGAAGAGAGTTGCAAGAGAGTTGCAAGAAAGACACAGAATGATCTTTGGTACAATAGCTTTAAATGCTGAAAATAGGTCAAGTAGAATTAAAACCACAAGAAAAATTTTTTTTGGATTTGGCCACTTGAAGTCAACAGCAAAATTAACAGTGGTAGAGTTAAGAGCCAAGGCAATAATTTAAAGGGTGAATGAACAAAAGTTTATGATATTTTATGCACTTATGCCTAAAATTTTTAGGAAAGGATAGGAAGCAGTCTACAATAAAGGACCTGTATTATAACAATAAAAAATAGAAAAATAAGTATGAAAAGGCAGTATGAGCCAGGTGTGGTGGCACACATCTAATTCCAGCACTCAGGAGGCTGAGGCAAAAGAATCAATGCTGAGTTAGAGGCCAGCCTGGTCTATGTAGTGAGTCCCAGGCCAACTTGGGCTACAAAGCAAGACTGTCTCAAAATAAACAAACAAAAAAGCCAGTATGATGGACATCTACTGTTCATCTGCTTCATAAGCATCACCCTTCTTTTTAGAACACCACCCACCCCCCTGCATTAGGGAAACTGCTCTTACCCCTGACTCCAACTACGTAGTTCTAGTGAGGGCTGCCATTCATAGTACCCTCCCTACTCCAGCCAGAGGGATGGTGGGTACATGATCCAAGACAGGTCAATCAGAGTCCTCAGAATTCTTCAAGAGAGCCCCTTCTCCTGGTGGAAAGGGCTGGGAAGATGAAAGCCAAGAGCTGCCAGCAGTCATGGTTCCAGCCTCATGTAGTAGAGAGTCTGTAGTATGAGAGAATGAAATCAACACGCAGAGAAACAGAGATAAGAGGTGAAGTCCTAAACCCAATGGAAGGAGGAAGAGAAAACAAATATAATAATAATGAGATTAATATATTTGATGTAGATGAGATTTGATTCTGGGCTACCTGGTAGCAAGGGCAAAAAGAAAATAGACTATGTTTTACATATCTAACAAAGAGGAAGAAATATACCAGGTCCCCAAGCATGATAATCTTCCTGATCCTAAATTATTAAAGAACTTCTTGTACATGGATTTTTTATTGACAGGTCAACAAAAAGACAAAATGGACAAGTATCCAGGATGAGAGTGTTAACAGCAAATGCAGATTTCATATGCTAGCATTTATAATGAAAAGTAGTTATTTCTCAATCACTAAACACAACTAAGAGATTAGAATACAGTAGGCAGCTGAGGAAGTAGAAGCACCAACTATGATTTTATTCTTCCAGAAAGTGAGCCAATGAAGAGGGAAAGACAAAAGGGTGAACAGGTAAAAGGGAAGGAGAACCGATGGTACGCTTCAAAAACATTTCTGAACTGAATGGGAAAACAAAATAAAAAAGTCAGACTGAAGATAGAAGATGTTACTAGTAACTGATAAAACAAGACTTCGGAGGCCAGGCATGGTAGCATATGTCTTTAATCCCTCGAGGCCTGCCTGGGCTACACAGTGAGTTCCAGACCAGCCTGGCCTACACAGTGAGACCGTGCCAAAAACAAAGCAAAAAAAAAAAAAAAAAAAAATCCTTGGAAGAAATGAGAAACGACCACACCAGTAGCACAGGCAGTAAATCCCACTAAAAACTAACTCCTCTCCTTCCTCAAATACCAAATGATAATTATTGTTGTTGTTAGGTGCTGTCAAGTCGGCATCCGACTCACAGCGACCCTCTACACAACAGGGGAAACACTGTAGTCAGTGCTTCTCTGCTGTTCATAGGGTTTTCAATGGCAGATTGATTTTTGGGAAGGGGCTGCCAGGTCCTTCTCCCAAGCCTACAGCATCTGGTGTTCCCAGGCGGTCTCCCATCCAGGTACTAACCAGGCCCAACCCTGCTTAGCTTCCGAGATCTGACGGGATCAGATGCCAACAGGGCTACGGCTGCAGGCCAAATGATGATAGTGAGATAAAAAAGCATAAAGCCACAAATACAAAAAAGAACAGACAACACCACCTATCAAATTTTGGAAGCTAAAAAGGAGAAAGTCAATGAGTTCACAAGGGAATGGGGTGTAGCTCAGTGGTACAGCCCATGTTTAGCATGTAGAAACACCCTGGGCTTAATGCCCAGCACCAAAAAGAGAAAACCAAAGATTTAAGAGACCAGAAGCAGGGCATGATGGCATATGCCTATAACCCCAGCAAGAGTCTGAGGCAGGAGGATCAACTCAAGTTCGAGGCCAGTCTGGGATATACAGAGAGTTCCAGACCTGCCTAGACTAAATAGCGAGACCTCGTCTCAAAAAAATAAAATGAAACAAAACAAACAATAAAAACTTAGACCAGAATAAGTTGCTGCAGTAAAACAAGCCCATAAATAATGCATCTTATACCACACAGCATCAGAAATTAGAGAAACTTTAGGTCCTAGGCACCAGGGGTAAGTGAATACATATACACAGTCTACATATAAGGGAGAGGTATTTTCCAGTGAGGTAAAAACCAGAAAGGATTGGATAAAACTTGAAAAGCAAGCAAAACAATCTCCCTTCTTAACTACACACTACCAAGTAACTGTCTCCTCCCATCTCTTGGAAACTGTGGTAGTCAACTTTCTGAAGATGATAAACCAGAGAAATCTAGACTTGGGAATACTAGAAAACCTGAGAGAAGGGATATCACATTAAAAATGAAGATTAAAGTAAAATTCTAATTCTACATGCGCAAATTTTGGTACCCATGTTGCTGAAAGAATACTAGTAAACAGGGCTTTCAACCTAAAATAGATGACTAGGGATCTGCCTCTGAATAAACAGAACCCAGGCACATCACCTATAATGAAGCAAATCAACCAACAATCCCTGCCCACACACGGAGCTTCCAATCAACTCATTAGGAGTTGTCTTAAATTTGAATCAATAGGTAAGACTCACTAGATTTTTAAGCAAAATCTCTAACAAGAAAAACAGACTAAAACAAACAGTACAAAGGAAAATATCCCAGGAGCAGAAGAAAACCTCAGAAAATTGAAAAAAACAAAAACCCTTGATTAGTATTCTCAGGGTTAAGTGAAGATAATGCACCCAAAAACCAAAAACAGAATATAAAAAATAAAGAACATAGAGAGAGCAAAAAAGAATTGTTGGAAATTAAAAAGAGTAAGAAGGGATGGGGTATAGCTCAATGGTAGAGCACTTGCCTAGCATGTCTAAGGCCCTGGGTTCCCTCATCCCCAGTCCTGTTGTTGTTGTTAGGTGCCATCGAGTCGGTATCCGACTCATAGCGACCCTCATAGGGTTTTCAATGGCTGGCTGTTTCGGGATTGCCTTGGGAGTGGATTGCCAGGTCCTTCTCCCATTTTTGCGGTGCTGGGAATTGAACTCAGGACCTCAGAGACTGCAGCGCAGCGCTCTACCCACTGAGCTAAATCCCAGCCCCATCCCCAGTCCTAGACAGGAAAAAATAAGGTACCACAATTTAAAATTATGCTGGACATGGTAGTTCACACCTTTAATCCCAACGACTCAGGAGGCAGAGGCAGAAGGATCACAAGTTCAAGGTCAGAGGCAGCTTGCATAATTTATTGAGACCCTATCTCAAAAACACAAAGTAAAAATGGGCTGGGGTTATGGTTCAGTGGTTCAGTGTTTACAAAAAGCATGTGTGAGGCCCTGGGTTCAATTTCCCAGTACCATTAAAAAAAAAAAAAAACAGTTTAAGGGAACAGTGGAAGATAAAGTGAAGAATCACCTCAGAAAGAACAAAAAGATTGAAAGATAAACACAAAATACAAAAAAGTTTGAATCAATTCAGCGGGGTCCAATATCCAAATTAAAACACATACAGAAAAGGCGAACAACGAATATAGAACTGAGGAAATTATCTAAGAAAAAATTCAAAAATATTTTCTGACTAGAACTCATGTTCTCTAACATGAGTTGCCAAATCAAAAGGGCCACAGTATGTCCGCTATAACTAGTAATAGAAAGTATACCAGTATCAAAAGTATCAAAAAATAACCTGGGTAAAGAAAAATACTAAATCATAAAAAAAGATCACAAAAAATTAGAAATCAGAACTGCTAAAACAAGCTTGGTAGCACAAGCCTATAATCTCAGTACTTGGGAGGCTGAAGCAAGAGAACTGCAAGTTTAAGGCCAGCCTGGCTACACAGTAAGACCTTGTCATTCATAAATTAATTCACTAATTTTAAAAATGGCAGTGGTGCTCACCTATAATCCCAGCATTTAGGAAGCTAAGGCAGGAAGATCCCCAGCTTCAGGCCAACATAGGCTATATAACAAGACCTCAACTCAAAAAAAAAAAAAAAAAAAAAAAAAAAAAAAAAAAAAAAAAAAAAAAAAAAAAAAAAAAAAAAAAAAAAAAAAAAAAAAAAAAAAA